>CM046383.1:14333677-14361264 GCA_025413485.1 Ficus microcarpa | reverse complement strand
CCTAATCTACAACTTTCGTGTTTTACGTTTTTGCCCATTCGGCTCTATCGGCCTGCAGTGACCATTTACCGAGACTGCCCACTGGGGAACCCGAGAGGCAGTTTTGTTTTTAGGGTTTATTTTACGTCCTAGGCGAGGGTTCTAACTCGACCACCACTTCGGGAGTTAGTTCAACATCATGCAGCGCATCTAGCGTCCCTTAAAGGCTAACCAAGCCAATCCCCGTGGTCATGCAACCCAAAAAAATCCGAACCTAATTGCCTAGGGTTGCACGGTTTCTAGCAAGCATACAACACATACATATTTGCATCTTGGTTCACCAAATTTCAACTCATACATGCACAAATAAAACTGACCTAATTGGGGAGATAAAGCCTAAATCAAACCCTAGCATGCATTCTAGCAATTCAGGCACAAAACATAACTTAAATTTCATGCACACACTCAAAACCGCCTATGGCTCACCTAACCACACACACACGGCATCAAACACACATAGGGCAGAAATTAATCACATGCATGGGCTTATGCCCTTACATAATTTTTGCACCAAATACATATAAATCATAGCTTAAAAACTTAATTAAAAGCTTGATAAAACTTTTTAAAATTTTACCTTAAAAGTTGGAGTGGAAATCCGGTTTAGGGTTAGGGTCTCCCAAATTTTTTCCCTATGCTCCCCTTGGCTCCAATGCTCGGCTGGTCACTCTTGGTGCACCAAAAACCAAGTTTTTGGTCCCTAGGGCTGCTCCTCTCCTTGCTTGGCTCCTTAGGGTCACTTGACCCAAAACTGAAATTTTTTTCTTCCTTTCTAGCCACAAACCTGAGGCTGCTCTTAAGGCAAAATCAAGCCTCCAAACTCACTCAACTTCACTTCCTTGGCTTGCTAAGCCACCCGAAACTCTCAGCCCTAAATTCTCCCTCAAAATCCGGTTTCCCCCTTTGGTTTCCCCTGCTCTTTGGCTCACGGCAAGGCTGTACAAAGGCTGCCAAAAAATTTTTCTTTTTCTCTCCCTTGGTTCCTAGGCTACCCGAAGATGGAAGATGGAGTTGTCTTGAACAAAATTTCTGATCTCTCACTCTCTCTTTCTCTCGGCTTTTGAGCTGAAAAATTGCAAGAGTTTCACTATGTTTTTGAATAAAAGTGAATAGGTGAACCTCTATTTATAGACAACTTAAGAGCTTTCAAAAATTCAATTTTTGACCCCAAAATTTTTAAAACTTTAGACTTTTCTCTTGCTAGGTGGCCGGCCATAAAGGATGGTGGGAGACAACCAATAGTGAGTTGTCAAAGGCTAGGTGTCACCACTTGATTGGGCCACCACATCACAAGAGATAAGGATGAAGCTCTTTAGATTAAACTTGAATCAAGCTTGATTGACTGAAAATCTTGAAACGTCGAGTTTAAAAAATTTAAATTCCAATACTGTAAATATTATTTTACAGTTTTGGATTTTTATACTTACTGTCGGAAAATCGGGTCGAAAAATATTTTTCTTGTTTTCTCAAACCCTTTCTGCCCCATGACCTCATAAAATGCGTCGGATTTTCTATGGTGGTTTCGGTTTCTCATTTTCATTATCTGTCAAAGAAAATGAGTTTCTGTAGTAATTTTCATGAAATGCAGATCTTAAAATTCATGTGTCGCAATTTTGATCATTTTGGTCAAACTTTGACTTTTCGGGTCAATGGTTGACTTTTTGGTCAAAATTTTGACTTTTCTAAAATCGATCAGATTTCACTCCTTTTTGTCTGAAAAGGCTATTTGCTCCTCCGAACAGTCATTTTTTGAGTCTTATAAAGCTATAAAAACTCATAATACACACATTAAAGTTCTAAACTGAACTTTTTCATAAAATTGCATAAACTGCACATATTTAATTCTTTACAAAGAATAAGTGACATGAAAACCAGATATCACAATCTACCCTCCTTAAAAATTTTCGTCCTCGAAAATCAAAACAACTCGGGGTAGTTCTTTCTCATCGCATCCTCTGGCTCCCATGTTGCTTCTTCGACTCTATGGTTTCGCCACAAAACTTTAACCATAGGAATAATTCTGTTCCTCAAGACTTTATTTTCTCTGTCGAGGATTCTAACAGGCTTCTCCTCATAAGTTAGATCCGTTTGAACTTCTACTGGCTCTTGACTAAGTACATGAGAAGGATCTGGAACATATTTCTTCAGCATTGACACGTGAAAAACATCATGCATTGAGGCTAACTCTGGCGGTAAAGCGAGCCTGTATGCAACTTTTCCAATTCTCTCAAGGATTTCGAATGGTCCCGTATACCTCGGACTGAGCTTTCCCTTCTTACCAAACCGCATTACTCCTTTCATCGGAGCAATTTTGATAAAGACAGCATCCCCGACTTGAAATTCTAGCAGTCGTCGACGTTTGTCTGCATAGCTTTTCTGTCGGCTAAAAGCTATGTCAAGTCTCTGCTTGATCTTCTTAATGTCTTCGGAGGTCTTTTTTATGAAGTCCGTGGTCTGCAGCTGTTTCTGCCCGACTTCCTACCAATGGATAGGTGATCGACACTTTCGTCCATACAACGCTTCAAATGGAGCCATTCCAATTGAGGCATGATAGCTGTTGTTGTAGGAAAATTCGATCAGTGACAGCTTTTCATCCCAATTTCCCTTGAAATCTAGGACGCACGACCTCAACATATCTTCCAAAGTCTGGATAGTTCTTTCTGACTGACCATCCGTTTGAGGGTGGAATGCTGTACTAAACTTCAATCTCGACCCCATGGCAGTGTGAACGCTCATCCAAAACCGTGAAGTGAAACACCCATCACGATCCGAAATGATCGATTTTGGAATTCCGTGCAGTTTGACAATTTGAGCTACGTAAATTTGTGCCAATTTTTCCACTGAGTGGGTGGCTTTAATCGCAACGAAGTGAGCTGATTTGGTCATACGATCCACAATGACCCAAATCGTGTCGTTTCCACTCGTAGTTCTGGGCAGTCCGACAACAAAATCCATCGTGATTTGCTCCCACTTCCATTCAGGAAGTTCGATCTTTTGCAATTCTCTTCCCGGAAGCCGATGTTCAGCCTTAACTTTTTGACAAGTTAGGCATTTTGACACGTATTCTGCCACTTGATTCTTCATATTTGGCCACCAATAGGTCTCTCTAAGGTCCTCGTACATCTTGGAAGCTCCTGGATGTACTGAATATGGTGTTTGGTGTGCCTCCGACATTATCCGTTTCTTCAAGTTTTCGACATTCGGAACGCAGATTCTCCCTTTAAATTGGAGTATGCCATTATCTGAAGTCTTGAATTCTGCACCTTTCTAACTAAACAGTCGGGCTTTCAACAAGGAAGGGTCATTCTCCTGGTGTGCTTTAATGACGTCCAGTAGATCTGACCTAAGAGTCAGCGAAGATAACCTTCCTGCTATCATTTCGATGTTGAAGTCGACGATCTCCTTCTGTAACGGCTTAGGAAGTGCTCCAATAGACATCAGCATGCCTACTGACTTCCGACTTAAAGCGTCTGCCACCCTGTTTGCCTTCCCAGGGTGGTAAAGGATTTCGCAATCATAATCCTTCACAAGTTCTAACCACCTTCTTTGCCTCATATTCAACTCCTTTTGAGTAAAAATATATTTGAGGCTCTGGTGGTCGGTGTAGATTTCACACTTATTCCCGTACAGATAATGCCTCCATATCTTGAGGGCGAAGACCACTGCAGCTAATTTCAAATCATGAGTAGGGTAGTTCTTCTCGTGATTCTTCAGTTGTCGTGACGCATAGGCTACTACCCTTCCGTTCTGCATTAAAACAGCTCCTAGTCCGTTCTTGAAAGCGTCACTATAGATCACGAAATTTCCTGCTTCAACATCAGGAATTATCAGCACAGGTGCGCTCGTCAATTTCCTCTTAAACTCTTGGAAGTTCTCCTCACACTTCTGGGTCCACTCGTATTTCTTTTCCTTTCGAGTGAGAGCAGTAAGAGGTGCTGCAATCTTTGAGAATCCTTCTACGAATCTCCTGTAGTATCCTGCCAACCCAAGAAAACTCCTGATTTCCGTAACATTTTTGGGTATTGGCCAGGAACTGACTGCATCCACTTTAGTTGGATCTACAGAGATTCCTTCCTTCGTCACCACATGTCCCAAAAAGTGGACTTTCTCGAGCCAAAATTCACACTTTGTGAATTTAGCATACAGCTGATGCTGCCTCAGCATTTCCATTACTAGCCTCAGGTGCTGTTCATGCTCTTCCTGGGACCTCGAGTATATCAGGATATCATCAATGAAGACGATTACGAACTTGTCCAAGTAGTCCCTGAATACTCGGTTCATCAAATCCATAAAAGCAGCTGGAGCATTTGTCAGTCCAAAGGGCATAACTAGAAACTCGTAATGCCCATATCTTGTCCTGAAGGCTGTCTTGGAAACGTCTGACTCCTTAATCTGCAGTTGATGATAGCCCAAGCGTAAGTCAATCTTTGAAAAGACTGTTGCTCCCCTGAGTTGGTCGAACAGATCATCTATCCTTGGGAGAGGATATTTGTTCTTGATGGTGATCTTGTTCAGCTCTCGGTAATCTATGCACATTCGCAGCGATCCATCCTTCTTCTTAACAAACAGGACAGGTGCTCCCCACAGAGAGTGACTCTGCTTGATGAACCCTTTGTCCAATAGTTCTTGTAGCTGTACCTGAAGTTCCCTGAGTTCCGCAGGGGCCATTCTATACGGTGCCTTCGATACTGGAGCAGCTCCTGGTAACAGCTCAATTTCGAACGATATCTCACGCTCTGGAGGCAATCCTGGTAACTCTTCTGGAAATACGTCCACATACTCCCTGATGATGGGGACATCTTCTGGCATCATGTCCCTCTCTTGCTTCTTATCCACCATGTTAGCTAAGTACCCTTGACATCCATTAGCTAACATTTTCCACGCCCGTATAGCAGACACGAACTTGGTGGTGGAATTTTTAGGCTGCCCTTGAAAATTAAACTCCTCCTTCCCGTCAAGGCTGAACGTTATGCGACGCCTTCTGCAGTCGATCCTAGCGTCGTATGTCCCTAGGAAATCCATCCCCAATATCACATCGAAATCATGAAGTTTGATTGCGATGAGATCTGCAGTTAATTCTCTGCCATTGATAATGATGGGAACATTTTGGATCCAAAAATTGGACCACAAAATTTCACCGGATGGTAAAGAAGCATTGAAGGGTTGTTCTATCCTATTAACACTGCCTCCTAACTTCTGAGCAAATTCCAGGGATATAAACGAATGCGTTGCGCCGGAATCAAATAAGGCAATTACATCATAAGTGGTGATGGAAATCTGACCTGTCACCACATGTGACGTTCCTGCCTCCGCATCTCCCTTAGTGTAGGCATAGATTCTGGCTTGAGGTTCTGGTGCTTCTAGTCTGCCTTGAACTATTGTCGGTCCCTTAAGTCTAGCCTGCACTGCATGTATCTGCCTCTGGTTAGGGTTGCGGTTCTGGTACTGGGACTGCTGGTTCTGGTACTGCGGTTGTGGGTTCTGATTATTCTGAGGGCAATTCTTCGCAAAGTGTCCCTCTTTTCCGCAAATGTAGCAAGCATTTGATCCCTTTCTGCAGATTCCCGTGTGTTTCTTTCCACAAGTTTCACAAGTGGGATAAGTGACATTGTTACCATCATTCCCCCGATTATTCTTTTTCTGCTGAAAATTTTTCTGTTGTCCCTGGCCATTGAAACTGCCCTTCCTTTTGTTCTTCCCGAACTGTTTGGGACCTTGGCCAGAGTTGCTTGCTTGTCCCTTTGTATTAGCTTCCATCCCCTGACGAGGTTGGTTGGTCTTGGCTGCAGCTTTCTCTTCCTTTCGGGACTTAAAGATCTGGGCTCTTGCCTCTTTGTCCCGGTTTATCCAGTATTCTGCCCTAACAGCCCGGCTAACACAGTCTGATACGGTCTCCGGCGGACTGTTACCGGTACTGACTAGCTTCGCAATGTCCGTGCGAAACATCCTCATCATTAACCGGACCTTTTCTTCCTCATTAGGCACCAATTTAGGGCATAGGCGAGCGAGCTGCTCAAATATCTTAACTGCTTCCATAACTGACAGCGATCCCTGTCTGAAGTTCGTGAACTCGTCTTGTTGTACCGCAAGAACTTCTCGGTTGTAATACATCGTACGGAATTCGTAGATAAAGTCTTGCCAAGTCATGGCCATCACATCACGACGTGCTTCAACTGTCGTCCACCAGTGTCTAGCATCCTTCTTGAGTGCGAATGAAGCACATAATACTTTCTCCTGTTCCGTGAGTCTCATAAAATTCAGGATAACCTGAATATCTATGAGCCAGTTATCTGCAGCTATCGGATCAGTAGGCCCTTCAAACTCGGGCGCCTTCATGCGTCTGAAACGCTCATATAACATATCCTCCCTGAACAATGGTGGATTTACTGGTACGGCAGCTGGTGCCATTGGTACTTCAGTAGGTCGAGGAATTTCCTGTTGAACCTCTGGTTGAGCATTAGGTACCTGAGGTACCATTGGCGGAACTGGCTGTGCTGGCTGTGGTGCCTCTTGAACTTGAGGTGCTTGATTCATTCTTGTCAATTGCTCCCTGAATCTAGCCATTTCCTGTTGCTGTTCTTGCAACTGCCGTTGCAAATTCATCATCAACGCTATTAGATCCGGCTGAGGCAGATCTTCGGGTGCATTTGCAGATGTGTTTCCTCGTGTACGTACCATTCTTATATTCCTAATATAGGAAAAAGAATATCGTCAATATCTTTCTTCCCATACATATCTTAACATATCATGTTATTATCATACAATCCATTCATGACATCACATAAACATACATGTCATATCATAACATAGTATCATTATCATAACACATAGATACTTATCATAACATAACATAACATAACATCATAACATAACTTTTCATATATCCCGTGATCGCACAGTCCCTTTTTGTATAATCTCAAAAGTACATTATCAAGTCGAAAGTTCATACTGTACAGAATATTTACTGTTATATTTACAATAATTTCAAAATACAACATACTGTACATATTTACATAATACGGCCAGAACTTCGGATGGAAGTGTCTACCACTTGCCATCCTACATATACATACAACCTAATATCCGAATACATAGTACTATAATAGCTCCAACAAAAGAAATATGCAAAAATCGACCCTAATCTAGTCAGTATCATCGAGGGTACTGGCAGACGTATCTGTATCAGAAAGTACGACTACCTGACCAGGTGCATCATCGTCTGCTATCTCCTCGGGGTCATCAATGGGAATCTCCTCGGGATCCTCCCAGTCCTCCGACTCCTCATCTATGTCATCCTCGTCATCGTTGGAAATTACGATGACTGGAGGGTCCTCATGGTCTGGTGGATCTATGGGTACGACATCATCGTCTGAGTCGCCCTCTGCGTCCATCGGGTCTGCAGCATCCGGGGCAGACATCTCGGGTATAGGATCCTTAGGCCCCACCTCGTACTGTGGATCCTCCTGCTCATCATCATTAGCGGCTGGAGCCTGGGCCTCGGCCACGTGCTCGACGGCAGGCGCTGTCTGGGCAATTGTCTCCGCCTCTAATATGTCATCATAGAAACTGCCAATAGTCATCTGGCTGTTCGGCGTTGGGACGAACTGCTGAATATGAGCTGGTACTCCGTTCCGTAGAAGTAACAATGCCTATAACTCAGACTCAGGCATGTCCTGAGGGACATAGGGGAGCATCATCTCCTGGAATCTCCGACAATAATGACTCATAGTCTCCCCTGGGTAAGCGTGCCAATCCTGTGACAATCTCTGGTAGCGAGTCTGTCGCATATCCCGATAAATAGCAGGATCGCGAATTGGCTCTCTTGCTCCTCTGGCTGGCAATGGCCCGTAACGGCTCATCACCACTGCGTGAAAATGCACCCATGTACGCCTAGGCAGCTGCGGCTCTCCCAACGTGGCCCACCATAATCTGGCATCACCGCTCAGACATCTACTGGCGAGAGTGACCTGTAGATGCTCCTCGATGTGACATATCGCAAAAGTCTGCTCCATATCGTGCAGCCATGTCCCTATCGACATCGACCGTCTAGTGCTGTCGAAATATGCAGGCTGCGATCGGTAGAAAGCGACAACTGCATCCCGATCCCTCTTAACTTGTGCTGGATCCATGATATCACGTCTACTCCACATAATATAATCGTAAATACTCAAGCTCATAAAATAAAACAATACATAAGAAAATAAATCTAAACTTACTTGCAATGATAGAGGCGATGTCAGGCAACTGTGAGATCGTGTCGCAAGGAAACCGCTCTGATACCAACTCTTGTAACGACCCACCTAGCGTAGGCCGCTACCGTACTTATTAACATACATTCATAAAATATAACTTACTTACTTAGCTTGTAAAACACAGCGGAAAATTTTTTTCCCTTTTTTTTTTTTTATAGCACGCATAAACTATGTACATAAACTTAAAATATTGTTTCTGTGCATAAACATTTAACTATTACTTGTCATAAAATATTTCATGTCTCTTATAGTTATATACCGCGAAACGCTTAGCGATTCCCATAATCCACGATTCACAGTGCTTGATCTCGCTACTCCATCTTGCATCAGCATCAGCTAGCAGGTGACTTACCTACAGCACAAACTTAAAACAGTGAGCTAAAGCCCAGTAAGTACAACTCCTAAGCCGTAATCAACCAACAATATAGCTTATATCATATAACATTTAAATCATAATGACATAAAACTTAGCATATCATATAACATACATATAACATAACATATAGCATAACATATAGCAAAACCTATAACATACAGCATGCATAGACCATATTATGCTTTCTTATTTTCCTTGTTCTTACTTCTTATGGGCCCTTAGTCTGCGTGTTCGTATCCGGCGCGCGACTATGGATTGTCTGGGGCGGCCAAACCAATTCCAGTTCAATCCACAGTCCAACCCGACCTGGCGCGGGTGGTACGACATGGTGCTTATTTTCTTACTTAAACTTATTTATGCGTGAACATACATTTCTGATGTCATTTTCCTAACTTGATTTCTTGCTTATCTTATCTTAGCATATAACCATATACTTAACATATTTCATATTGCATACATGTTACTTAGCATATAGCACCGAGCACTTCATCGACTCTAATAATATAATACTATTAGCTAGTGCTGTAGACGGTGTTGTACTTACCGTCTTTACGTCAGTTGCTTGGCGGTTCCTCTTCCGAGTTCAGCTGCAGGACTCCTCCTGCTTGATCAAAGGACGTACATCAGACTTCCAGTCCATCTTCATTGTATGTTGGTAACTAACCAACATTCATGCGGGTTTTCGGCTATATGTCCCCCTAAACGTGAAGCCATTTATAACCCAAAGGGATATGTTGAAAATCTTGTCGTACACTTAGCCCACGTATAAACGTATCGGGTTAGGTCAAGCACCTACCCTTGGGCTTGTATTTACTTTTAGGTTAACCAAGGTCAACCTTTTTGATAGCTAGAGTCAACCCTCTTCGGGTCAACTTTGGGCCTTGGGGCTAAGCCCGGTAACTCGGGTACTAAGTCCCGGCTACCTTCCGTTCTACATTTTTCTTTGAAAAGCTTAGCTTAAAATTCATTTTCTTTAAAACTTTACTTTAAAACCTCATTTTCATAAAAAGACTTAGCTTTTAAACTTAAATCTCATAACTTGTTTCTTAAAAATTCGTGTATCTTGGCTCATATTTTTATAAAACGTTTAAGGGTCAGAAACTGCTTTTGGGACAGTTTCCATGCTTGAAATAGTGTGTTGAGTCCGAAAATAATTTTTTCCTAGTTTGGTTCTACAAAATCATACACAGAAATTTATTGATTTCTGCACCGTTTTCACATTTTAGGTTATACTTAAAAATCCGTTTTAAGTTAGAAAAAGTTTCCTTCACGAAAGTTCTAGCCCTCGAGGAGTTCTAAAACTTTCGTGTTTTGCAAATTTTCTGATTCTTTACCGATTAGTACCAATTTTAAATTGAAAACAGGTTTAACATGAAAACTGGGTCTCACTGACCCACCTACGGTTTTTCATGAAAAAGAAGGCCGTTAGAGCCTTATTTTGGCAAACTGCCCATGTTACCCCCTAGGAAACACCCTAATCTACAACTTTCGTGTTTTACGTTTTTGCCCATTCGGCCTCTATCGGCCTGCAGTGACCATTTACCGAGACTGCCCACTGGGGACCCGAGAGGCAGTTTCGGTTTTTAGGGTTTATTGTTACGTTCTAAGGCGAGGGTTCTAGCTCAACCGACCACTTCGGGAGTTAGTTCAATATCATGCAGCGCATCTAGCGTCCCTTAAAGGCTAACCAAGCCAATCCCCCGTGGTCATGCAACCCAAAAAAAATCCGAACCTAATTGCCTAGGGTTGCACGGTTTCTAGCAAGCATACAACACATACATATTTGCATCTTGGTTCACCAAATTTCAACTCATACATGCACAAATAAAACTGACCTAATTGGGGACATAAAGCCTAAATCAAACCCTAGCATGCATTCTAGCAATTCAGGCACAAAACATAACTTAAATTTCATGCACACACTCAAAACCGCCTATGGCTCACCTAACCACACACACACGGCATCAAGCACACATAGGGCAGAAATTAATCACATGCATGGGCTTATGCCCTTACATAATTTTTGCACCAAATTGTAACGACCCACCTAGCGTAGGCCGTTACCATACTTGTTAACATGCATTCATAATATAAACTTACTTACAATGATTGAAAACACAGCGGAAAATTTTTTTTATAGCATTCACAAAACACTATAAACATAAAATAATACTGTTTTTGCGTACGAGTATATTAATTACCAGTTGCTATAAAACATTTCATAATTTACATAAAACCACAAAACTCGTAGCGATACCCATTATCCACTCATTCACAGTGCCTTGGCTCGCTACTCCATCTTGCATCATCGTCAGATAGCTGGTTCCTTACCTACAGCATAAACTTAAACAGTGAGCTAAAGCTCAGTAAGTACAACTCTTAAACCGTAAGAAAAAAAACAATATTACATATACACATAGCATGCATAGACCACATTATGCTTTCTTATTCTTACTCCTTATGGGCCCTTAACTTGCGTGTTCGTATCCGGCGCGCGACTATGGATTGGTTGGGGCGGCCAAACCATATCCAGCTCAATCCACAGTCCAACCCGACCTGGCGCGGGTGGTACGACACAGCGCTTGATGACTTACTTATTCTTATTATTAGTGAACATACATTCTGTTGTCACCTTTTTAATTTTATCATTTCTCACTTTAGCATAATAATCATATACTTAACATATTTTATATTGCATACATGTTATCTAACACATAGCACAGAACACATCATGAAAATCTAGTAATATATACTAGTAGCTTATGCTGTAGACGGTGTTGTACTTACCATCTATCTGCCTGTCGCTTGGCTACTTCTCTTCAAGATCCAACTGCAGAATTCCTCCTGCTCGATCGAAGGACGTACATGAGATTTCTAATCTAACTCATAATATGTTGGTAACTAACCAACATTCATGCGGGTTTTCGGTGATATGTCCCCCTAAAAATAAAACCACGCATACATAGAGGGTGACTACCTTAGTAGTCTTATGGATCAGAAATCGTGACCTAAAAGGTTACGGTTGGATATCCTTTTTTATACACTTAGCCCATATATAAACGTGTCGGGTTAGATCAACACCAACCCTTGGGCTTTAATCATCAACTTATAGGTTAACCAAGGTTAACCCTTACGATTACTAACGTGAATCCCTATTCGGTCCACTTTAGGGTTTTGGGAACTAAGTCCCGATAACTCGGGTATAATTTCCCGGTTATCTTCCATCTTAACGTTTCTTTGAAATCTTAACTTAGAATTCATTTTCTTTAAAAACTTTAACTTAAAATTCCTTTTTCATAGAAAGACTTAGCTTTTAAAACTTAATATTGGTAACTTACTTCGTAAAAATTCGTAAATCTTGGACTATAATTTCATAAAATATTTAAGGGTCGGAAACTGCTTTTGGGACAGTTTCCATACTTGAAGTAACGTGTTTAGTTCGAAAAAATGTTTTTCCTAGTGTGGTTCTATAAAACCTTGCACAGAAATTCTTTGATTCCTGCGCAGTTTTGACATTTCAGTTTATACTTAAAAATCCCACTTGAATTTGAAAAAGTTTCCTTCACGAAAGTTCTAGCCCTCGAAGAGTTCTAAAACTTTCATGTTTTGTAAAATTTCTGATTCCGTACCGATTGGTACCAGTTTTTAATCGAAAATGAAGTTAACTTAAAAATCTGGGTCTCACAGACCACCTATGGATTTTCTTGAAAAATAAGGCTGTTGGAGCCTTATTTTGGAAAACTGGTTGCGATGGCCCCTAGGAAACACCCTAATCTACAACTTTTGTGTTTTAAGTTTTTGCCCATTCGGCCTTTAAAGGCCTGTAATCCACGTTTTGCCGAAACTCTCCCCTGGAACCCGAGAGACAGTTTTGGTTCTTACATTTATTTTTACGTCCTAAGTCGCGGGTTCTAGCTCGACCGACCACTTCGGGAGATAGTCATCATACATGCAGCGCATCTAACGTCCCTTGACCTAACCATGCAGCCCATGTGATCTTGCAACCCAAAAATCCGAACTCACTATCCTAGGGTTGCATAATCTCTAGCTTAGCATACATCACACATTTCATGCACTTGGTTCATAAAAATCATCACATACATGCATAATTCTAATTGACCTAATTTGGGGACATATTACCTAATTCAAAACCCTAACATGCCATTCTAGCAATCCAAACACATAGCATAATTTATGAGCATAAAATCAAACCAAACCACTCCTAGAATCACCCTAATCAAGCACTAAGCACACATGCTATCTAAGGCAGCAAATTAAACATACATAGGAGCTTATGCTCTTACAAAAATTTTTGCGTAAAATACACATAAACCATAAGCTTAAAACTCATTTAAACTTGGTAAAAAGCTTTTGAAATTTTTACCTCAATGAAGTGGATTTTCGGCTTAGGGTTTGAGATACCCGAAAAAAAACTTCTTGCACCACTTAGCTCCTATGGTTCGGCTGCTCACCCTATGTGCACCAAAAATCAAATTTTTGGTCTCCAATTGGTCTCCTCTCCTTGCTCGGCCACTCAAGGGATGTTAGCCCCAAAACCGAAATTTTTTCCCTCTCTTCTAGTCACAAACCCGAGGCTTGCTTGGAGCCAAATCAAGTCTCCAAACTTGATCCAAATCTCACCCTTTTTGCTAGCTCACTAACCCGAACACTCTTGCTCACTTTTTCCCTTGAAATTTGGTTTCTTTCCTCTCTTTTCCCTGCACCAAACCCACGGCAAAGGGGCTGCAAGAGGCTGCCAGACAAATTTTCTTTCTCCCCCCCTTGATCCTAGGCTACCCGAAGATGAATTGGTGTGGTTGGCTTGAAGAAAAATTTCTGAATTCTCACACTCTCTCTCTCGGCTTCTTGTGCAGAAAAAATGTAAGAGGTTGGCTATGTTTTACATTAAAAATGAATAGAGAAACACCCCTATTTATAGACAACTTGGAGCTTTCAAAAAATATGATTTTGACCCCTAAATTTTTAAAATTTTGGACATTGGGCATGCTAGGTGGCCGGCCATGGGTGAAGTGGAAGACAACTCATAGTGAGTTGGCATTGTCCACATGTCATCTAGCCATTGGTCCAACACACCACTCATGTGAATAAAATAATAATTTCTTTTATGATATCTTAATTTAAAGCTTTGTTTGATGAAAAACCTTGAAACTTTGATTGTAAAAATTTAAATTCCAATACTGTAATTATTATTTTACAGTTTGGATTTTTTTATATTTACAGTCAAAAAAATCGGATCGAAGATATTTTCTCAAATCCTTTCTGCCTCATGACCTAATATGGCGTGCTTGATTTTTCTAAGGTGGTTTTAGTTTTTATCAGTCATAAAAATTAGTTCCTGCAGTATTTTCCATAAAACGCAGATCTTAAAATTCCTTCGTCGCAATTTTGACCATTTTGGTCAAACTTTAACTTTTCGGGTCAACGGTTGACTTTTTGGTCAAAATTTTGACTTTTGTAAAATCGAGTAGATTTCACTCCTTTTTGATCAAAAAGGCTATTTGCTTCTTCGAACAGTCATTTTTGAGTTTTATTAAGCTATAAAAACTCATAACGCACATTAGAACTCTGAACTAAGCTTTTTCATGAAATTACATGTACTATTTACATTCAATTCTTTACAAAAGCTAGTTACATGAAAAACTAGACATCACAATCTACCCTCCTTAAAAATTTTCGTCCTCGAAAATTAAAACAATTCGGGGTAGCTCTTCTTCATTGCATCTTCTAGTTCCCATGTTGCTTCTTCAACTCTATGGTTTCGCCACAAAACCTTGACCATAGGGATAATTCTATTCCTTAAGACCTTATTTTCTCTATCGAGAATTCGTACGGGCTTTTCTTCGTAGGTTAGATCCGTCTGAACCTCCACTGGTTCTTGGCTGAGCACGTGGGAAGGATCTGGAACATACTTCTTAAGCATCGAAATGTGAAAAACGTCATGCATGGAAGCTAATTCTGGCGGCAAGGCGAGCTTATACGCAACTTTTCCAATCCTCTTGAGGATCTCAAACGGTCCCGTGTACCGTGGACTGAGTTTTCCTTTCTTGCCAAACCGCATTACTCCCTTCATAGGAGCAATTTTGATGAAAACAGCATCACCAACTTGAAATTCCAATGGTCATCGACGCTTGTCCGCATAGCTTTTCTGTCGGCTAAAGGCTATGTCGAGTCTCTGTTTGATCTTCTTAATATCCTCGGAGGTCTTTTCGATGAAGTCCGTAGTTTGCAACTGTTTTTGCCCGACTTCTTGCCAGTGAACAGGCGATCTACACTTTCGTCCATACAACGCTTCAAATGGAGCCATTCCAATTGAGGCATGATAGCTGTTGTTGTAGGAAAATTCGATTAGTGATAGCTTTTCATCCCAATTTCCCTTGAAATCTAGGACGCACGACCTCAACATATCCTCCAAGGTCTGGATAGTTCTTTCTGACTGACCATCCGTTTGGGGGTGAAATGCTGTACTAAACTTCAATCTCGATCCCATGGCAGCGTGAACGCTCATCCAAAATCGTGAAGTGAAACGCCCATCACGGTCCGAAATGATTGATTTTGGAATTCCATGTAGTTTGACGATTTGAGCTACGTAAATTTGTGCCAATTTCTCCACTGAGTGGGTAGCTTTAATCGCAACGAAGTGGGCTGATTTGGTCAAACGATCGACTACGACCCAAATCGTGTCATTTCCGCTCGTAGTTCTGGGCAGTCCGACTACAAAATCCATCGTAATCTGCTCCCATTTCCATTCCGGAAGTTCTATATTCTGTAATTCTCCTCCCGGATGCCGGTGTTCAGCCTTAACTTTTTGACACGTTAGGCATTTTGACACAAATTCTGCCACCTGATTCTTCATGTTCGGCCACCAATAGGTCTCCCTGAGATCCTTGTACATCTTGGAAGCTCCTGGATGTACGGAGTATGGCGTTTGGTGTGCCTCTGTCATTATCCGTTCCTTCAAGTCCTTCACGTTTGGAACACAAATTCTCCCTTTAAAGTGGAGTATACCATCATCGGAAGTCTTGAACTCTGTGCCCTTTTCACTAAACAAACGAGCCTTCAGCAATGAAGAGTCATTTTCTTGATGTGCCTTAATGAAGTCCAGCAGATCAGACTTAAGGGTAAGCGAAGATAACCTTCCCGTTATTACTTCTACATTGAAATCAGCGATCTCTTTCTGCAGAGGCTTAGGAAGTGCTTCAATGGACATCAGCATGCCTACTGATTTTCTACTTAATGCATCTGCTACCCTGTTAGCCTTTCCAGGGTGGTAAACGATTTCACAATCATAATCCTTTACGAGTTCCAACCACCTTCTTTGCCTCATATTTAACTCCTTCTGAGTAAAAATATACTTGAGGCTCTGATGGTCGGTGTAGATTTCGCATTTATTCCCATACAGATAGTGCCTCCATATCTTGAGTGCGAAGACCACTGCTGCTAACTCTAGATCATGAGTAGGGTAGTTCCTTTCATGATTCTTCAATTGCCGCGACGCGTAGGCTACTACCTTCCCATTTTGCATCAAGACAGCTCCTAATCCATTTTTAGAAGCGTCACTGTAAATCACAAAGTTCCCTGCTTCTACATCAGGAATTATCAGCACAGGTGCGCTTGTCAATTTCCTCTTAAGCTCCTGGAAATTCTCTTCACACTTCTGAGTCCACTCGTACTTCTTCTCCTTTTGAGTGAGAGCTGTAAGAGGTGCTGCTATTTTCGAAAATCCTTCGACAAATCTTCTGTAGTACCCTGCCAACCCAAGAAAACTTCTGATCTCTGTGACGTTTCTGGGTGTTGGCCACGAACTGACTGCTTCCACTTTTGTTGGGTCTACAGAAATTCCTTCTTTTGTCACCACATGCCCCAAAAAGTGTACTTTTTCTAGCCAAAATTCACATTTCGTGAATTTAGCATACAGCTGATGTTGTCTCAACATTTCCAATACCAGCCTCAAGTGATGCTCATGCTCCTCCTGGGACCTCGAGTATATCAAAATATCATCAATGAAGACGATCACGAATTTGTCCAGGAAGTCCTTAAACACTCGGTTCATTAAATCCATGAAGGCAGCTGGGGCATTGGTTAGTCCAAAGGGCATAACCAAGAATTCGTAGTGCCCATAACGCGTTCTGAAAGCTGTCTTGGACACATCTGACTCCTTAATCCGAAGTTGATGATAGCCTGAACGCAAGTCGATCTTCGAAAACACTATCGCTCCCCTAAGCTGGTCGAACAGATCATCTATCCTTGGGAGAGGATATTTGTTCTTGATTGTGATCTTGTTCAACTCCCGGTAATCGATGCACATACGTAGCGATCCATCCTTCTTCTTTATGAACAAGACAGGTGCTCCCCACGGAGAGTGGCTCTGCTTGATAAATCCCTTATCCAAAAGCTCTTGTAGCTGTACTTGAAGCTCCCTGAGTTCTGCAGGTGCCATTCTGTACGGTGCCTTCGATACCGGTGCAACTCCTGGTAGTAACTCAATTTCGAACGAGATCTCACGTTCTGGTGGCAGTCCTGGTAATTCCTCTGGAAATACGTCCACATATTCCCTGATGATGGGAACCTCTTCTGGCATCAACTCCTTTTCTTGCTTCTTATCCACCATGTTAGCTAAATACCCTTGACATCCATTAGCTAACATCTTCCAGGCTCTTACAGCCGATACAAGCTTAGTGGTGGAATTCCGAGGTTGCCCATGGAAGTTAAACTCATCCTTCTCGCCTAGGTTGAACGTTATCCGGCGTCTTCGGCAGTCAATCCTAGCGTCGTATCTGCCTAAGAAATCCATCCCCAAGATTAGATCGAAATCATGGAGTTTGATTGCGATGAGATCTGCAACTAATTCTCTGCCATTGATGATAACAGGAACATTTTGGATCCAGAAATTGGACCACAAAATTTCACCAGATGGTAAAGAAGCATTGAAGGGTTGTTCTATCCTATTAACACTGTCTCCTAACTTCTGAGCAAATTCCAAGGATATGAACGAATGCGTAGCGCCAGAATCGAATAGTGCAATCACATCATAAGTGGCGATAGAAATCTGACCTGTCACCACATGTGACGTTCCGGCTTCTGCATCTCCCTTCGTGTAGGCATAGATCCTGGCTTGGGGTTCTGGTGCTTCCAGTCTGCCTAGTACTGTCGAAGGTCCCTCAAGCCTAGCTTGTACTGCATGTATTTGCCGTTGATTAGAGTTGCGATTCTGATACTGTGGCTGCTGGTTCTGGTACTGCGGTTACTGGTTATACTGAGGGCAATTCTTCACAAAATGTCCCTCTTTACCACAGAGGTAGCAAGCATTGGATCCTTTCCTAGAGACTCCTTGGTGTTTCTTCCCACAAGTCTCGCATGTAGGGTAAGTGACATTATTGCTATCATTTCCCCGGTTGTTCTTCTTTTGTTGGAAATTTTTCTGTTGTCCCTGGTTATTAAAATTCCCCTTCCGTTTGTTCTTCCCAGACTGCTTGGGACTTTGACCGGGGTTGCTTGCTTGTCCCCTGGTATTTGCTTCCGCATTCTGACGAGGTTGTGTCGACTTAGCAGCAGTCTTTTCTTCCTTTCTGGACTTAAAAATCTGGGCCCTAGCCTCTTTGTCCCGATTAATCCAGTACTCTGCTCTGACGGCTCTGCTAACACAGTCTGACACTGTCTCTGGTGGACTACTGCCGGCACTGACTTGCTTTGCAATATCTGTACGGAACATCCTCATCATTAATCGAACTTTCTCCTCTTCATTAGGTATCAGTTTTGGACATAAGCGAGCCAGTTGCTCAAATCTTCTGATTGCGTCCATAACTGTCATAGATCCCTGTCTGAAGTTCGTAAACTCGTCCTGTTGTACAGCAAGGACTTCTCTGTTGTAGTACATTGAGCGAAATTCATACTCAAAGTCTCGCCAGGACATAGCTGTAACATCTCTCCGCATCTGTACTGTCATCCACCAATGTCTAGCGTCCTTCTTGAGAGCGAAGGAAGCGCACAGTACCTTCTCCTGTTCTGTAAGCCTCATGAAATCCAAGATAACCTGGATATCAATGAGCCAATTATCCGCGGCCATTGGATCTGTAGGCCCCTCAAACTCGGGCGCCTTCATCCGTCTGAAACGGTCATACAGCAGGTCTTCACGTATCACTGGCGGATTCGCTTGCATGGCAGCTGGTGCCATTGGAACTTCAGCATACTGAGGGACTTCTGGTTGCACCCCTGGCTGAACATTAGGTACCTGAGGTACCACTGGCGGAACTGGCTGTGCTGGCTGTGGAGCTTCTTGGGCTGGTGGTGCTGGATTCATTCGTTCTAACTGTTCTCGGAATCTAGCCATTTCATGTTGTTGCTCCCGCATTTGCTGTTACAAATTTGTCATTAAAGTCACTAGATCCGGCTGGGGCGGATCTGCGGGTGCGTTTCCCCGTGTACGTACCATGTTTATATTCCTACTATAGGAAACAGATATTATCATAAGCTAATAAACTTATCATACATTCCATTCATACCATCACATCAGCATACATATCATACCATAACATAATAACATAATAACTTCATCATACTACATACATACTTAACATAACATGTAACATCATAACATAACTTTCCATATATCCCGTGATCACACGGTCTCTTTTTGTACAATAAACAAAAGTACATCATCATATCAAAATACATACTTTATATACTTCAAAATACATCATACTGTTCATATTTACATTTTTACGGCCAGAACTTCGGATGGAAGTGTCTAACACTTTCTCATCCTACATATATATACAACCTAATATCCGAATAACATACACTATAATAGTCCTAACAAAAGAAATATGCGAAATCGGCCCTAATCTAATCAGTGTCGTCGAGAGTACTCGCGGACGTATCTGTATCAGAAAGTACTACTACGGGTACAGGTGCATCATCGTCCGCTATCTCATCGGGATCATCAAGGGGAAACTCCTCAGGATCCTCCTCGTCATCCATATCATCCTCATCATCACTAGAGATGTCGACAACTGGAGGGTCTTCCTGCTCCGGTGGATCTATCGGTATGACGTCATCATCAGAGGCGTCCCCCGCATCCATCGGGTCCTCTGCCCCTTGGGCAGGCATCTCCGGTACTGGCTCCTCGGGCCCCACCTCGTACTGCGGATCCTCTGGCCCTATCTCATACTGCGGATCCTCATCTCCAGCGTCATCAGCAACGGGATCCTGGGCCTCATCTGCATGATCAGCGGCAGGTACTGTCTGGACTATCATCTCTGCTGCTAATATGTCATCAGTGAAACTGCCGACGGTCATCTCACGGCGAGGTGATGGAACGGACTGTCGGATGTGTGTCGGTACTCCGTTCCGTAGGAGTAGCAACGCCTGTAACTCGGGCTCTGCTATATCCTGGGGAATATATGGAAGCATCGTCTCCTGGAATCTCCAATAGTAGTGGACCATAGTCTCTCCTGGATAAGCGTGCCAATCCTGTGACAGCCTCTGATAGCGAGCATGTCGCATGTCCCTATATATAGTAGGATCACGAATCGGCTCTCCGGCTCCTCGTGCTGGAAGTGGCCCATATCGGCTCATCACGGCTGCATGAAAGTGTGCCTAAGTACGGCTAGGTAGCTGCGGCTCTCCTAATGTAACCCACCATATCCTAGCATCACCGATCAGACATCTGCTGGCTAGGGTGACCTGTAGGTACTCCTCTATGTGACACATTGCGAAAATCTGCTCCATATCATGTAGCCATATCCCAATCGATACTGATCGTCTGGTGCTATCGAAGTACTGAGGCTGCGATCGGTAAAAAGAAACTACAGCATCCCGATCCCTCTTCGCTTGCGTCGTGTCCATAATACCGCGTCTATATCACATAATATAATCATAAACACTATTGCTTATAAAACCATATAGCATATAAGAAAATAAATCTAAACTTACTTGCAATGATGGAGGCGATGTCAGGCAACTGTGAATTCGTGTCGCAAGAGAACCGCTCTGATACCAACTCTTGTAACGACCCACCTAGCGTAGGCCGTTACCATACTTGTTAACATACATTCATAATATAAACTTACTTACAATGATTGAAAACACAGCGGAAATTTTTTTTTTTTTTTTATAGCATTCACAAAACACTATAAACATAAAATAATACTGTTTTTGCGTACGAGTATATTAATTACCAGTTGCTATAAAACATTTCATAATTTACATAAAACCACAAAACTCGTAGCGATACCCATTATCCACTCATTCACAGTGCCTTGGCTCGCTACTCCATCTTGCATCATCGTCAGATAGCTGGTTCCTTACCTACAGCATAAACTTAAACAGTGAGCTAAAGCTCAGTAAGTACAACTCTTAAACCGTAAGAAAAAAAACAATATTACATATACACATAGCATGCATAGACCACATTATGCTTTCTTATTCTTACTCCTTATGGGCCCTTAACTTGCGTGTTCATATCCGGCGCGCGATTATGGATTGGTTGGGGCGGCCAAACCATATCCAGCTCAATCCACAGTCCAACCCGACCTGGCGCGGGTGGTACGACACAGCGCTTGATGACTTACTTATTCTTATTATTAGTGAACATACATTCTGTTGTCACCTTTTTAATTTTATCATTTCTCACTTTAGCATAATAATCATATACTTAACATATTTTATATTGCATACATGTTATCTAACACATAGCACAGAACACATCATGAAAATCTAGTAATATATACTAGTAGCTTATGCTGTAGACGGTGTTGTACTTACCATCTATCTGCCTGTCGCTTGGCTACTTCTCTTCAAGATCCAACTGCAGAATTCCTCCTGCTCGATCGAAGGACGTACATGAGATTTCTAATCTAACTCATAATATGTTGGTAACTAACCAGCATTCATGCGGGTTTTCAGTGATATGTCCCCCTAAAAATAAAACCATGCATACATAGAGGGTGACTACCTTAGTAGTCTTATGGATCATAAATCGTGACCTAAAAGGTTACGGTTGGATATCCTTTTTTATACACTTAGCCCATATATAAACGTGTCAGGTTAGATCAACACCAATCCTTGGGCTTTAATCATCAACTTATAGGTTAACCAAGGTTAACCCTTACGATTACTAACGTGAATCCCTATTCGGTCCACTTTAGGGTTTTGGGAACTAAGTCCCGATAACTCGGGTATAATTTCCCGGTTATCTTCCGTCTTAACGTTTCTTTGAAATCTTAACCTAGAATTCATTTTCTTTAAAAACTTTAACTTAAAATTCCTTTTTCATAGAAAGACTTAGCTTTTAAAACTTAATCTTGGTAACTTACTTCGTAAAAATTCGTAAATCTTGGACTATAATTTCATAAAATATTTAAGGGTCGGAAACTGCTTTTGGGACAGTTTCCATACTTGAAGTAACGTGTTTAGTTCGAAAGAACGTTTTTCCTAGTGTGGTTCTATAAAACCTTGCATAGAAATTCTTTGATTCCTGCGCAGTTTTGACATTTCAGTTTATACTTAAAAATGCCATTTGAATTTGAAAAAGTTTCCTTCACAAAAGTTCTATCCCTCGAAGAGTTCTAAAACTTTCGTGTTTTGCAAAATTTCTGATTCCGTACCGATTGGTACCAGTTTTTAATCGAAAATGAAGTTAACTTAAAAATCTGGGTCTCACAGACCACCTACGGGTTTTCTTGAAAACGAAGGCTGTTGGAGCCTTATTTTGGAAAACTGGTTGCGATGGCCCCTAGGAAACACCCTAATCTACAACTTTTGTGTTTTAAGTTTTTGCCCATTCGGCCTTTAAAGGCCTGTAATCCACGTTTTGCCGAAACTCTCCCCTGGAACCCGAGAGACAGTTTTGGTTCTTACATTTATTTTTACGTCCTAAGTCGCGGGTTCTAGCTCGACCGACCACTTCGGGAGATAGTCATCATACATGCAGCGCATCTAACGTCCCTTGACCTAACCATGCAGCCCATGTGATCTTGCAACCCAAAAATCCGAACTCACTATCCTAGGGTTGCATAATCTCTAGCTTAGCATACATCACACATTTCATGCACTTGGTTCATAAAAATCATCACATACATGCATAATTCTAATTGACCTAATTTGGGGACATATTACCTAATTCAAAACCCTAACATGCCATTCTAGCAATCCAAACACATAGCATAATTTATGAGCATAAAATCAAACCAAACTACTCCTAGAATCACCCTAATCAAGCATTAAGCACACATGCTATCTAAGGCAGCAAATTAAACATACATAGGAGCTTATGCTCTTACAAAAATTTTTGCGTAAAATACACATAAACCATAAGCTTAAAACTCATTTAAACTTGGTAAAAAGCTTTTGAAATTTTTACCTCAATGAAGTGGATTTTCGGCTTAGGGTTTGAGATACCCGAAAAAAAACTTCTTGCACCACTTAGCTCCTATGGTTCGGCTGCTCACCCTATGTGCACCAAAAATCAAATTTTTGGTCTCCAATTGGTCTCCTCTCCTTGCTCGGCCACTCAAGGGATGTTAGCCCCAAAACCGAAATTTTTTCCCTTTCTTCTAGTCACAAACCCGAGGCTTGCTTGGAGCCAAATCAAGTCTCCAAACTTGATCCAAATCTCACCCTTTTTGCTAGCTCACTAACCCGAACACTCTTGCTCACTTTTTCCCTTGAAATTTGGTTTCTTTCCTCTCTTTTCCCTGCACCAAACCCACGGCAAAGGGGCTGCAAGAGGCTGCCAGAAAAATTTTCTTTCTCCCCCCCTTGATCCTAGGCTACCCGAAGATGAATTGGTGTGGTTGGCTTGAAGAAAAATTTCTGAATTCTCACACTCTCTCTCTCGGCTTCTTGTGCAGAAAAAATGTAAGAGGTTGGCTATGTTTTACATAAAAAATGAATAGAGAAACACCCCTATTTATAGACAACTTGGAGCTTTCAAAAAATATGATTTTAACCCCAAAATTTTTAAAATTTTGGACATTGGGCATGCTAGGTGGCCGGCCATGGGTGAAGTGGAAGACAACTCATAGTGAGTTGGCATTGTCCACATGTCATCTAGCCATTGGTCCAACACACCACTCATGTGAATAAAATAATAATTTCTTTTAGGATATCTTAATTTAAAGCTTTGTTTGATGAAAAACCTTGAAACTTTGATTGTAAAAATTTAAATTCCAATACTGTAATTATTATTTTACAGTTTGGATTTTTTTATATTTACATTTAAAAAAATCGGATCGAAGATATTTTCTCAAATCCTTTCTGCCTCATGACCTAATATGGCGTGCTTGATTTTTCTAAGGTGGTTTTAGTTTTTATCAGTCATAAAAATTAGTTCCTGCAGTATTTTCCATAAAACGCAGATCTTAAAATTCCTTCGTCGCAATTTTGACCATTTTGGTCAAACTTTGACTTTTCGGGTCAACGGTTGACTTTTTGGTCAAAATTTTGACTTTTGTAAAATCGAGTAGATTTCACTCCTTTTTGATCAAAAAGGCTATTTGCTTCTTCGAACAGTCATTTTTGAGTTTTATTAAGCTATAAAAACTCATAACGCACATTAGAACTCTGAACTAAGCTTTTTCATGAAATTGCATGTACTATTTACATTCAATTCTTTACAAAAGCTAGTTACATGAAAAACTAGACATCACAATCTACCCTCCTTAAAAATTTTCGTCCTCGAAAATTAAAACAATTCGGGGTAGCTCTTCTTCATTGCATCTTCTAGTTCCCATGTTGCTTCTTCAACTCTATGGTTTCGCCACAAAACCTTGACCATAGGGATAATTCTATTCCTTAAGACCTTATTTTCTCTATCGAGAATTCGTACGGGCTTTTCTTCGTCGGTTAGATGTAACGACCCACCTAGCGTAGGCCGTTACCTTGCTTACTTGTTAACATACATTCATAATATAACTTAAACACATTGATTGAAAACACAGCGGAAATTTTTTTTTTTTTTTTTTTTATAGCATTGACAAAACACTATAAACATAAGATAATACTGTTTTTGCGTACTAATATATTAATTACCAGTTAATATAAAATATTTCATAATTTACATAAAACACAAAACACGTAGCGATACCCATAATCCACTCATTCACAGTCCCTTGGCTCGCTACTCCATCTTGCATCTTTTTCAGATAGCTGGCTCCTTACCTACAGCATAAACTTAAACAGTGAGCTAGAGCTCAGTAAGTACAACTCTTAAGCCGTAAAGAAAATGTAGCATAAACATGATATACACATAGCAAGTATTGACCACGTTATGCTTTCTTATCTCTATTCATTATGGGCCCTTACCTCGTGTGTTCGTAACCGGCGCGCGACTATGAATTGGTTGAGGCGGCCAAACCTTATCCAACTCAATCCACAGTCCAACCCAACCTGGCGTGGGTGGTACGACACATCGCTTACTGACTTACTTATTCTTACTATTAGTGAACATACATTCGGTTGTCACCTTTTTGATTCTATTATTTTATGCCTAGCATAATAATCATATTCATAACATAATTTAGATTGCATACATGTTATCTAACACATAGCACATAACACATCATAGACATCTAGTAATATATACTAGTAGCTTATGCTGTAGACGGTGTTGTACTTACCGTCTATCCGTGTACTGCTTGTCTTACTCCTCTTCGAGCTTTAACTGAAGAATTCCTCCTGCTCGCACGAAGGACGTACATGAGATTTCTAATCTATATCATGTGGGTTTTCGGTAATATGTCCCCCCTAACATAAACCATACATACATAAAGGGCGACTACCTTAGTAGTCATATGGATCATACATCGTGACCTAAAAGGTTACGTTGGATATCCTTTTCATACACTTAGCCCATTCATAAACATATCGGGTTAGATCAACACCAACCCTTGAGCTTTGATCAACTTATGGGTCAACCAAGGTTAACCCTTATGATCTCTAACGTGAATCCCTATTCGGCTCATTTTAGGATTTTGGGACCTAAGTCCCGATAACTCGGGTATAGATTCCCGGTTATCATACGTCTTAACATTTCTTTGAACACTTAGCTTAAAATCCATTTGCTTTGAAAATCTTAACTTAGAAACCATTTTCTTTAAAAACCTTAACTTACCATTCCTACTTCATAAAAACACTTAGCTTTTTAAAACTTTATCTTATCAACTTTTTCGTAAAAATTCGTAAATCTTGCCTTATAATTGCATAAATTATTTGGGGGTCGGAAACTGCTTTTGGGACAGTTTCCATACTTGAAACAACGTGTTTTGCTTGAAAAACGTTTTTCCTATAGTGGTTCTATAAAATCTTGCACAGAAATTCTTGGATTCCTGCGCAGTTTTGGCATTTCAGTTTATAGTTAAAAATTGCTTTTGAATTTGAAAACGTTTCCTTCATGAAAGTTCTAGCCCTCGAAGAGTTCTAAAACTTTCGTGTTTTGAAAAATTTCTGATTCTGTACCGATTGGTACCAGTTTTTAATCGAAAACGAGGTTAACTTATAAATCCGAGTCTTACAGACCTCTATCGGGTTTTCTTGAAAAAGAAGGCTGTTGGAGCCTTATTTTGGAAAACTGGCCGTGCTGGCCGCTAGGAAACAACCTAGTCTACAACTTTCGTGTTTTAAGTTTTTGCCCATTCGGCCTCTAAAGGCCTGTAATCCGTGTTTTACCGAAACTGCTCCCTGGAACCCGAGAGCTAGTTTTGGTTCTTACATTTATTGTTACGTCCTAAGTCGCGGGTTCTAACTCGACCGCCCACATCGGGAGATAGTCAACAAGCATGCAGTGCATCTAACGTCCCTTAACCCTATCATACAGCCCATGTGATCTTTGCAACCCAAAAATCCGAACTCACTAATCCTAGGGTTGCATATCTTCTAGCTTAGCATACATCACACAATCTCATGCATTTTGGTTCATAAAAACATAACATACATGCATAAAACTAAATAACCTAATTTGGGGACATATTACCTAATTCAAACCCTAACATGCCAATCTAGCAAACCAAGCACATAGCATAATTTATGAGCATAAAATCAAACCAAACCACACCTAGAATCTACCTAATCAAGCATTAAGCACACAAGCACATCTAAGGCAGCCAATAAAACATACATAGGAGCTTATGCTCTTACAATAATTTTGCATGAAAATACACATAAACCTTAAGCTTAAAACTCATTAAAACTTGACAAAAAGCTTTTAAAAATTTTACCTTCCAAGAAGTGACTTTCGGCTAGGGTTTGGGGTACCCGAAAAAAAACTGCTTGCACCACTTGGTTCAAGGGTTCGGCTGCTCACTCCACATGCACCAAAAATCAAATTTTTGGCTCCCTTATGGTCTCCTCTCCTTGCTCGGCTACTTAAGAAAGTTCAGCCCCAAATCTGAAATTTTTCCTCTCTTTTCTCACTCAAACCCGAGGGCTGCTCCAAGGGTGATTCAAGCTTCAAAACTTGATCCAAACTCACTCTTTTTGCTCACTAAGCAAACCCGAAACTCTAACCCTAATTTTTACCTCAAATTTTGGTTTTTCCCTTGTGTTTCCCCTGCTCCAAACCCACGGCAACAAGGCTGCAAGGGCTGCAGAAAAAATTTTCTTTTTCTTCCACTCGGTTTCCTAGCTACCCGAAGCAAGATGGTTGGCTTGGACTTGAAAAATTTTTCTGATCTCTCACTCTCTCTCTCTCGGTTTCTTGAGCTGAAAAAGGGCAAGAGGTTGGCTGCATTTTTGAATTAAAATGAATAGCAACCACTTCTATTTATAGGCCAAGAATCAAGCTTTCAAAATTCCATTTTGACCCCAAAATTTTCAAATTTTTGGGCTTGTGGCATGCTAGGTGTCCGGAGGTTAGGGGAGTGCAAGATAACTCATGGTGAGTTGGCATAGTCCACATGTCCTCT
>CM046383.1:14318577-14333577 GCA_025413485.1 Ficus microcarpa | reverse complement strand
ATGAAGATGATGGTGTAGATAAAGCAAGTGATGATGTACCCAAATGAGGTGATGAGGTCCGTAAAGGATGTGATGGTATAACCGAAGAAGATGATGGTGTAGCCGAAGGAGGTGATGGTCTACATGAGAGAGTTTATGATAGCCGTTGTCAACAATCTGAATCTAAAGAGACAAGATTTGTTCCACTGATAAGTTCTGATAGCGGCAGAAATGATGGTTCGGATTTAATGGTGGGTAAACATTTTGATAGCAAGGAAGAATTGAATACAAAGTTAAACCTCGTCGCCAGTAATGGAAAGTTTGAAATGAAGGTCAAGAAGTCAACCAAGTCATTGAAGGAAGTTGTGTGTGTAGATGAACCAAATTGCTTGTGGCGGGTGCGAGCTACAAAAATGCCAGGTTCGAATTTTTTTGTCATTCGACAATATAATGGTATCCACACTTACTCGTTGATGAATTGATCGATCAATCATAGACAAGCATCCAGTCGTGTAATTGGGGCTCGCATGAAAGGACACTTTATCAATTGTAAGCAACCACCCAATCTAAAAGTTCTTATGGAATTCATGAGTCAGGAACTGAAGGTTCAAATAAGTTATTGGAAGGCATGGAAAAGAAGGCAATTTGCTCAAATTTTGATCAGAGGGACGCCACAACACAGCTTCGCCATGCTCCCCTTGTATTGTTACATGCTCAAACAGGTTAATAAGGATATGGTTACGCACATTGAAGTTGATTCGGAAAATAAGTTCAAGTATTTTTTTTTATGGCTTTAGGAGCAGCTATACGGGGTTTTAAGACATGAGAAAAGTAATTGGCATAAATGGGGCTTGGATCAAAACTAAATATAAGGGGGTGTTAATGGTTGCTGCCACACAAGATAGTAAGTATCACAGTTATCCCATTACGTGGGGCTTGGGTGACATTGAAAACAATGATTTATGGACTTGGTTTTTTGAGAAGCTGAAGGAGGTAATACATGACAGCTCAGAGCTATGTTTTATTTCTGATAGGAACCAGAACATTAGTTATGCGGTGAGTCACGTTTATCCTATGGCGTAGCATGAGGCATGTTATTATCATGTTATGATGAATATTAAGAACCGTTTCAAGAATGCTACTTCTCTTGGAGTGTTCAAGGATGCTGCTGAAGCATACTATTTGGAGGAGTTTGAGAAACATTTCAGTGACATGAGTGAAAAATATCCAAAGGTGGCTCAGTATCTCGAGAAGGATGTCAAGTTTGAAAAGTGGTCAAGAGCTCACTTTAAAGGCAATAGGTATGAAGTTATGACTACTAACATAGTCGAGACTTTGAATAATATGATGGTGAAGGCAAGAGAGTATCCCATAACTGCAATGATCGATTTCGTCCTCTTCACAATGGGGCAATGGTTCTTCACTTGACATCGAGAATCAGTTTTAGTGACCACACTAATTACACCAAAGAGAGAAACAATACTCAGAAGAAGATTTGATGAAACTGGTTCATTGAGGCCATACCAACTGAATGAGAATGAATACATTGTGATGGGTGGTAATTTCAATGCATGTGTCAATTTAACAACAAGGAGTTGCACGTGTAGGGTTTTCGATATTGATAAGATTCTGTGCATCCACGCTATAGCAGCAGCAGGTCTTTATCGGCCGTAACATACTGGAGCTTACGTATACTCCCTCTTTCTGAGTATCACACTTCAGATTAGTGGATGTTAGCATGTGCAGAAACTATTTATCCTGTTCCTCCAAAATTGCAATGGTACAATATCCCTGAAGAGGTATGAGCGATTAAGGTAGTAAAGCTAGACGTGAAAATGTTTAGAGAGAGGACAAGATTAACTCGCTTCCCTTCACAAGGAGAATATATAGTCAAGAAGTATAAATGCACGACATGTGGTCAAAAAGGACATAATTCAAAGAAATGTCCCAACTTATCACATACATCCGATGTTAGAAGCAGCACCTAATAATGAAAATTATGAGTTTGACAGTTTATGTTTTTATTAATTTCGTTTTATGAATACTAGTCATTTGCGAAAGTCATTAAATATGTTTGAGAAAGTCATTAATTTTGTTTTTTGTTCAATTCACTTTTTTTTTTTTTTTTTTATGAATATTAGATGTTTCATATTTCATTTATTAGTTTTTGTGAGTGGTCTGACGTTTTTGAGACAAATCATACTTGAACAAAAGTCGCATATGGTTATTTTCGCTTTTCGTTAAAAGAAAAAATAAAAAAAAATCAATGTTTAGAAGGAAATTATAATGGTCGTTCCTTCTATTTTGTGGTCGTTCCGTGTGTTTTGAGGTAAATAATACATGAGAAAAGTCACTACTCTATTTAATTTTGTTTTTCGTTTAAGGGAAAAAATTAAAAAAAAAAAAAAAAAAAAGCCAATAAGTCACTTATCATGAACATGTCGTTTTATGAATCCTAGTCATTAAGTGTGTTTGAGAGAGTCATTAATGGTGTATTTGATTTTTTTTTTTTTTGGCAAATCATACATGACAAAAGTCTCTAATTTGGTTAATTTTGTTTTTCATTTAAGGGAAAAAATAAAATAAAAAAAAGTCAATGTTTAGAAAGAACGACCGTATGGTCGTTCCTAAAATTTCAGTGGTCGTTCCTTCTCTTTTGTAGTCGTTCTGTGTGTTTTGCGGTAAATAATACATGAGCAAAGTCACTACTCTAGTTAATTTTGCTTTTCGTTTAAGAAAAAAAAAAATGAAGTCACGATTTAGAAGGAATGACCGTATGGTCGTTCCGGAAATTTTAGTGGTCATTCCTAATCTTTTGTGGTCGTTCCGTGTGTTTTGAGGCAAATCATACATGAAAAAAAAAGTCACTAATCTAGTTATTTTTGCTTTTCGATTAAGGGAAAAAAATGAAGTCACGATTTGGAAGGAACGACCGTATGGTAATTCTTGAAATTATAATGGTCGTTCCTTCTATTTTGTGGTCGTTTCATGTGTTTTGAGGCAAATAATACATGAGAAAAGTCACTAATCTATATAATTTTGTTTTTCGTTTAAGGGAAAAAATAAAAAAAGTCAATAAGTCACTGACTATGGATAAGTCGTTTTATGAATACTAGTCATTAAGTGTGTTTGAGAGAGTCATTAATGGTTGTTTTTGCTATTTTGTTTGGTTTTTTTTTTTTTTTTTTTTTGGCAAATCATGCATGACAAAGTCACTAATTTGGTTAATTTAACTTTTCGTTTAAGGGAAAAAAATTTTTAAAAAATTCATTGTTTGGAAGGAACGGCCGTATGGTGGTTCCGGAAATTTTAGTGGTCGTTTTGTGTGTATTGTGGTCGTTCCATGTATTTTGAGACAAATAGTACAGAACAAAAGTCACTACTCTAGTTAATTTTGCTTTTCGTTTAAGGGAAAAAAATAAAAAAGATCAATAAGTCACTGACCATGGACATGTCATTTTAATATGCTAGTCATTAAGTGTGTTTGAAAAAGTCATTAATGGTCGTTTTTGCTTCTTCTTTTTTTTTTTTTTTTTGGCAAATCATACATAACAAAACTCACTAATTTGGTTAATTTTGATTTTTGTTTAAGTGAAAAAAATAAAAAAAAAAGTCACGGTTTGGAAGGAACGACCGTATGGTCGTTCCGTGTGTTTTGTGGTTGTTCCGTGTGTTTTGTGGTTGTTCCGTGTGTTTTGAGGTAAATAATACAGGACAAAAGTCAATACTATAGGTAATTTTGTAACTCGTTTAAGGGGAAAAAATGAAGTCACAGTTTGGAAGGAACGACCGTGTGGTCATTACGGAAATTTGTGTGGTTATTCCGTATGTTTTGAAGCAAATCATACATGACAAAAGTCACTACTCTAGTTAATTTTTTTTGTCGTTTAAGGAAAAAAAATAAAAAAAGTCAATAAGTCACTAACCATGTTGGAAAAATTGGATCCGGTATTGGAGTTACGGCGCAGCGGAAGTTTTAAAAATTTTATGCCGTTTCCGGAAAAGAAGCTCATGATGCATATAACAATAAATTAATTCATGATCAAGCGTACCTTATTTCTTGGATTCCGGAATTGCTAGAGCGTTTGACCAACGTGTCTTCTCTATTATTCTCGAGTTCCACGTCTCAAAGTGTGTGTGGGCACACGTTCTATGAATCCAAGCGACCGGTATTTCTTTCCGAAGTCTAGATCCCTCCTTCTCAATTCCGATGATCCTCGTTGAGAATTTGATCCAACTTCTTTCTTCAAAACTACAAAACAGAAACCGGTTAACCTCCTATGAAAATAATCACTCGGTTTAACCTTTCTCGCAGTTTTGATTCAATGGAATTTTCTTTCTTTTTCTCTCTCACAAGAAAGCCGAATTTTTGATGTGGAAAAAAAAAATTTTTTTTATTATTAAAAAAACGTTTTTCCCTTTAAAATTATCAAAAATTAGTTTTTCAAGAACTCCTAGCCTTTATATAGTATTACAATCCTTTTCAAAATTTATCTCCTACTTGAAAAATAATTAATAATTATTTTCCGGATAAATCTTGAACCAAAAGATCATACAACTTTAGGGCTAGATTCATTGAACCTAAAAACAAATTTCAAGAGGAAATCCCCTTTAAAATTCGGCCACAAAGTGAGAGAAATCTTGATTGGTGGTTTAAATTTTAAATCAAGAATCTAGACTAGTCAAAAGATCCTAGTCCTATCTAGATTCAAACTTCTTTTAAACCTTTTCGAATTTAAATAGGATTCACATATTTGAATAAATATTTTCCATAAACATTATCCATATTAATTAATTTAAATTAATGAAATATTTCAAATTTTCTTTCCTCACAAAAACCATGCACCTCTTTAATTAGGAAAGAAAAATTCATGAAATAATCTCCATTATTTAAACCAATTAATAATTAAATGTTAGGAATATATTTAAATAATTTTGAAACAAAATTTTCTTCCCTCCATACAATTAAAAAACGTGCACCACTTTTAATTAGGAGAGAAAAATTTTGTTTTCCAAAATTCAAATACAATCTTATTTTCAAAATTCAAATTAACCAATCACATGTTGACAAATCATTTGTCTACAAATTTCACATGTCCAATCCTTTCTGGATTGCATGTTAGAGAGTACCATGTCTTAATAGACATTACAAAATTCCATTTACAATTTACCGATCTCATTAGGAACAAATCCCGAGACGCTTCGTGGAACTATATGAGCTAATAGAGGGACCCGATGGAAATATGTAAAGAGGCTCCTATAATTGTGAAAAATTAATCCCAGATTAATTATCCATCAATTATCAACTTCAAAACTATTCCACTAAAAGTTTGAAGCTGAACTCCTGTTTACATACCGTATTACGAAAGCTCTCTCACGTAGTGCTTCTTCCATGATTTATTCATCGCTTGCTTAATCCCCATATGTTATCCATGATTGAATTAAGGACTTTTTCCGTTTTACCTTTTCAATCATTTTAACTTAAAGTTCAATTATTCTCCATTGAAAGAACCACCAATTGTAAAACCATACAATTGGAAAACCACCAGAGAACACAAAGTAAACCGATGGCCAAGATCTTGTTATACTATCTTTCAATCCCCGAATAATACCTTTAAGTAGATAACATTTACTATCATTAAGATAGCTATGGATTCCGTATCTATGAATCTTGATTTCTCCATCCATAAGTCATGCACCCAAAACACAAGTATGTTGACCATGAATTAACAGTGTCTCACCTTTAGTGCATCAAAGTACATAAGTCATGGATGCGAACTCAAGTAATCATTTCAGGATTAAGATTAATGCAGGATGATAATCAAAGTATCATTGATTCTTATAAACGGAATTATTAAACCGAATCAATTAACACTTTAGGTCCAGTCCAATGTCATACCTCAATACTGGTATACATTAAAGTTTCTACTCGGAACCTATCCGATGGTCAAGACAAACCATCCCTCCAAGGAAGTAGACAACCTTTACAATCTTATCATGAATAAGATCCCCAAATCTTATTCCGTTGATTGCGGACTATTTATTTAGACTGTTATCAAATTACCACGTCTTCTATGCATACCCCGTATACATATGGTAATTCGATATATTACCAACAGCCTAGGAGTATTTTATGTTTGCTCAAAATAATTATACAATCAACAAATGAAAGTAAATAGGACACAACTTATTAAACATGAATAATTTCCTCTTATTAATATCAAAATGTCATATTTACAGAAAATCCCTAAGATTTTCTATCCTTAGGGCACCTATAGATCCCAACAATCTCCCACTTGCCCTAAGCGAGTAAATGTGACATATTACGCATCCCCATGCCTTCGACGTGTTCTTCGAATCTTCTGGCCACCAAAGTCTTCGTGAACGGGTCAGCAAGATTGTCCTCCGATGCGATTTTGCAAACCGTCACATTTCCACTCTCAACAAAGCCTCTGATAATGTGATATTTTCTGTCAATGTGCTTACTCCTCTTATGATGCCTAGGATCCTTGGTATTAGCTACTGCTGCACTGTTGTCACAGTAGAGCACCATAGCTTTATCCATACCAGGAACGACCTCAAGGTCACTAAGGAACCTGCGGAGCCAAACCGCTTCCTTTGATGCCTCACTGGCTGCCACATACTCGGCTTCCATGGTCGAGTCAGCAATACAAGATTGCTTAACACTCCTCCACACAACGGCACCACCTCCAAGGGTGAAGACAGATCCTGAAGTCGATTTCCTTGAATCCTGATCTGATTGAAAATCAGAATCAGTATATCCTATAGGAACAAGGTCCTGACCGGAATACACTAGCATATAATCCCTCGTTCTCCGTAGATACTTGAGTATATGCTTGACCGCAGCCCAATGGTTCGGTCCCGGATTCGACTGATATCGACTTACCATACCAACCGCAAAACAAATGTCAGGCCTAGTGCATAACATAGCGTACATAAGACTACCTACTGCTGATGCATAAGGTACATTTTTCATACGCTCCCTTTCTTCCGATGTCTTGGGACAGTCATCTTTAGAAAGTTTGATTCCAATCCTGAAAGGTTGAGCACCTTTCTTGGAATCCTTCATAGAAAACCTCTCAAGTACTTTATCAATGTATAAAGCTTGGGAGAGTGCTATCGTTTTGTTCTTTCTATCTCTAAAGAGTTGAATACCAAGAACATAACTAGCTTCTCCTAAGTCCTTCATGTCAAACTGTTTGGCTAACCAAACTTTGACAGATGATAGTATTGCCACATCGTTTCCAATAAGCAATATATCATCCACATAGAGTACAAGGAACACCACTTTCTCGTTCTTGATACATTTATAAACACATGGTTCATCAATGTTTTGTTTGAATCCATAAGTTTTGATCGCTTGATCAAACCTAATATTCCAAGAACGAGATGCTTGCTTTAATCCATAAATGGATTTAAGCAACTTGCATACTTTGTCTTCTTGGCCTTTTGCCTTGAATCCGTCTGGTTGTATCATATAGATATCTTCCTCAAGAGAGCCATTTAAGAAAGCTGTCTTGACATCCATTTGCCAGATCTCATAATCGAGAGCAGCCGCAATGGATAAAAGAATGCGGATTGACTTAAGCATTGCTACAGGCGAGAAGGTTTCTTCATAGTCGATTCCTTCTTTCTGCGTATAGCCCTTCGCTACAAGTCTTGCCTTGAAAGTTTCCACTTTCCCATCCACACCTCTCTTCCTCTTGTATACCCACTTACACCCAATCGGTTTTATGCCTTGGGGTAAGTCTACAAGTTTCCAGACTCCGTTGGAATCCATAGATTCCATCTCGGCGTTCATAGCCTTTTGCCAAAGACTAGAATCAACATCCTCCATAGCTTCCTTGTACGTAGCCGGATCATCAATATGTTCTATGGATTCTGCTTCATAAACTTCACCACTGAACATGTACCTTTCAGGTTCCCTGATAATCCTCCCACTACGACGAAGCTCCTGTGGTTGTTGATTCTTTAGTGATTTTTCCGCAGGGTTTTCTGTGACTTTAGGAACATCCAAACCCGAAGTCATCTCCTCAAGCACTACTTTGCTACGAGGTTTAAAGTCTTCCATGTAACTTTCCTCAAGGAATGTTGCATGTGTTGAAACAAAGACTTTATTTTGCTTTGGATTATAGAACAGACCACCTTTTGTCCCTTTTGGATAGCCAACAAACAAGCACACTTCTGATCGTGACTCCAATTTCTTCGCTTCCTTATCCAGGACGTGTGCCGGACAACCCCAAATTCGAATATGATTCAAATTAGGTTTCCTACTCGTCCATAACTCATAAGGAGTTTTAGGAACCGATTTGGAGGGAACGTTATTCAGAAGATAGCATGCAGTTTGTATGGCGTGCCCCCAAAATGATAAAGGTAAAGTGGAATAACTCATCATAGACCGGACCATATCCAATAGGGTCCTATTCCTTCTCTCAGCTACACCATTCTGTTGAGGAGTACCAGGTGCAGTCAACTGGGATTGTATCCCATTCTCTATCAAATATCCTAAGAACTCATCCGATAGGTATTCCCCACCTCGATCCGATCGAAGTGTCTTAATGGACTTGCCTAATTGTTTCTCCGCTTCAGCCCGAAACTCTTTGAACTTGTCAAAGGCTTCGCTTTTGCGGGTCATTAAATAGACATATCCATACCTTGAGTAATCATCAATAAAAGTGATATAATACTCATACCCACCACGTGCTTCTATGTTCATGGGACCACAAACATCTGTAATGCACAAGTTCTAAAAGTTTCTCGGCACGACCATCCTTGGCAGCAAAGTGCCGTTTAGTCATCTTGCCCTCCAAACAGGATTCGCATTGTGGCCAAGGTTCAACCTCGTACAAGTCGAGGCATTCATCTTTTACCATCCTTTGAATTCTGTTAAGGCTTATGTGACCAAGTCGTAAATGCCAAAGATATGATTTGTTAGAGTGAGAAGACTTATGTCTTTTAGAGTTCTTTTCCAATTCTGTATCAAGCAGTGAGTGCATCTTAGGTTTGATAAAATAAAGATTTCCATGCATCCATCCATTACAGATAAGAGAATTGTTTTTCCTAATAACAACTTTATTATTAAAAGAAACTGAATAAGAATCTTTAATTAAACAAGCTACCGAAATTAGGTTCCTCTTAAAATTAGGAACATAAAAACAATGTCTCAAAACAATAAACCTAAATTCATCAAAATAAAGATGCACTTCTCCCACTGCTTCAGCTCGCACCAACGTCCCATCGCCGGTTCTTAACGTAAAGTCCTCCTCATGCAGACTTCTCGTTACCTTGAACCCCTGTAGAGAAATACAAACATGGTTAGTAGCTCCAGAATCTATAACCCAATTGTCCTTAGATTCTTCCACTAAACAACCCTCAAGATACAGGACATTGAAATTACCTTTCTGCTTTTGCAAAGCCAGGAAATCTCGGCAATCCTTCTTGAAATGTCCTTTCTTCCCACAGTGAAAGCACTTAACCTTTTTGGGGTCCACCTTTTGCTTCTTAGTCTTGGTAGACTTCTTAGAAGCAGGTGCATTCACCGCAGGCTTATTCCCCTTGTTCTTCCCTTTTTCCTTCTTCCTTTTGGGATTAGGAACAGACGAACTAGGTTCAGCCAAATTTGCCTCAGCCTTAGATCCAGAACCCTTAAAAATGTTCTCAAAGGCTTGCAACTCTTTCATCAATTCCGTTAAAGACATCTCCTTCCGGTTAAGGTTGTAGGATGCCTGAAACAAATCGAAATCCTTGGATAAGGTTTGAAAAACCATAACCAGTTGAGTTGCAGCATCGATCTCAGCCCCATTTGCCTGAGCTTCAGACAAATAAGCCATGACTGTCATCATGTGCTCCTTGATGGGAGTTCCAACCTTCTGCCTGCAGTTCATGAGACCTTTGATAGCATCGGTCTTAGCCTGGATAGTTTGTTCACCAAACATTTCCTCCAGGTTATCCATGATCTGCCTAGCAGTTTGATGTTCCTCATGCTGTTTCTGGAGCACGTTAGACATGCTCGCCCGAATATAGCACATGGCACTAAGGTTGGAATTGTCCCAGCGCTCAAGCGCTACAAAATCCCTATCAGGAGCATCGATCGCAGGCGTAGGTGGTCGAGGTTGGGTTAGGACAAAACTGTGTTTCTCAAAGTTTAGGACGATTAGCAAGTTCCTTTTCCAGTCATTAAAATTCTCGCCAGTTAATTTGTTTTGCGTAAGTATCACAGATAAAGGGCTTGACATTTTGATCTATAATAAGAAAACATGTAATAAGTATGAGCAAACATCCTATCAGTTTATAAAATATGATTTTGTAATGAAACAAAAAGATCTATATGCAATCTAAATGTTCATGTGTAAAACCCTTAAAACACATACCTTACAACGACAATTCCTAGCTACCGCTTTCTAAGCTACCGAGGGGTAGTCATAGAATAACTAGCCAAAACACGGATCCCTTCCGATTAATACATATTCATCCATGGAACAAACTCCATTAAATATATATTAACTATCGTTTATTTGGCCACTACTTTACATAACAGAGCCTCGAGGGAGGGTTAATAAATAAAGTAGTATGAGTGTGTAACCATCGTTTCCAATTTTGAATCCATATTTTACATCCGCCACCGAGGGGTGATCTAAACATAAAATATGTCCAAAATTGTTATCCTTTCGGAAATCCAAATCAATGTGCGCTCTAGGTAAGATACCTATCCGAAGGGAATTCCCGGATCGAAACCGAGTAGTAGGCACTACCATGCGTAACTATTGGACCAACGATGGAGGCCGTAGGTCTTAGTGTGTAAAACCTTCTCCCACTCAATCTTTTAAATTAGGATTTTTGTTTTTCATGCATAAACAATATTTATTGAGTGGCACTCCCTAATCTATATAGCATGTTATCAATACATCATGAAATAGTATAACATATCATCCATGGTTTGCAAAATATGTAAACAGCCGTGGATCATGATTCCATCCTAGAGAAAAGAAAATTGTAAAATTTACAAAAATTAACCGAAACATATATCGGCCTTCATTTGTAGATCCATGCCGTGTATCCTTCTTCAATGTGTCTTCCTTCTCCAATGTCACATCTTTTTAAATTTAAAATTAAATTTAAATTTCAAAAAAATTATATGTGATTTTTAATTTTAATCAAAATTACAAAATATCAAAATTTAAATTAAAAATCCGGTTTATTAAATTTTAAAATTTAAAATTTGAAATTTCCAAATTTAAAATTTGAAATTTCCAAATTTCAAATTTAAATCACAAAATTTTAAAATTCATAATAATATCCATTAAATTTAAATTTAAATTTTCAATTTTGATTTCCAAATTATCAAAATCACATATCATTGGAAATTAAATTTTCAAAAGATTCTTGTGATTTTTTTTTAATACAAAAAAAAACGTTTTTTAATTAAAAAAAATTTCAAAAATAAAAAAATCATCCTTTGAAAATTTCCATACCTTCGTTCATCTTCAATCTCCTTGAATCCATTGTAGCCCGAATTTTACAAAAAAATTCCTATGCCGTTTCCGGCTTACAAAAATTCTAGGAATTGAAAGAACGACCTAGCGGTGATTATAACCGCATCTATTACACTTGAAAAACCTAGATACAAATTCTAACCTCTATGGAATCATGACCGGCAAAATTGAACAAGCATCATATATTATCAAAATAATATAAAGCATTCATCCATACATCCATTCATAATATATTTAACATACTCAAAATAAAACCTAGAGTGCCAACTCTCAAAATATTTCATTAATGCATAGAGAGAAATTTATTTGATCAAATAATTTATGTTATATGCATGATCATGAGTTGGCTCTGATACCAGTTGTTGGAAAAATCGGATCCGGTATTGGAGTTACGGCGCAGCGGAAGTTTTAAAAATTTTATGCCGTTTCCGGAAAAGAAGCTCATGATGCATATAACAATAAATTAATTCATGATCAAGCGTACCTTATTTCTTGGATTCCGGAATTGCTAGAGCGTTTGACCAACGTGTCTTCTCTACTATTCTCGAGTTCCACGTCTCAGAGTGTGTGTGGGCACACGTTCTATGAATCCAAGCGACCGGTAATACTTTCCGAAGTCTAGATCCCTCCTTCTCAATTCCGATGATCCTCGTTGAGAATTTGATCCAACTTCTTTCTTCAAAACTACAAAACAAGAACCGGTTAACCTCCTATGAAAAATTATCACTCGGTTTAACCTTCCTCGCAATTTTGATTCAATGGAATTTTCTTTCTTTTTCTCTCTCACAAGAAAGCCGAATTTTTGATGTGGAAGAAAAACAAAATTTTTTTTTTATTATTAAAAAACGTTTTTCTCCTTAAAAAATCAAAAATTAGTTTTTCAAGAACTCCTAGCCTTTATATAGTATTCCAATCCTTTTCAAAATTTATCTCCTACTTGAAAAATAATTAATAATTATTTTCCGGATAAATCTTGAACCAAAAGATCATACAACTTTAGGGCTAGATTCATTGAACATAAAAAAATTTTCAAGAGGAAATCCCCTTTAAAATTCGGCCACAAAGTGAGAGAAATCTTGATTGGTGGTTTAAATTTTAAATCAAGAATCTAGACTAGTCAAAAGATCCTAGTCCTATCTAGATTCAAACTTCTTTTAAACCTTTTCGAATTTAAATAGGATTCACATATTTGAATAAATATTTTCCATAAACATTATCCATATTAATTAATTTAAATTAATGAAATATTTCAAATTTTCTTTCCTCACAAAAACCATGCACCTATTTAATTAGGAAAGAAAAATTCATGAAATAATCTCCATTATTTAAACCAATTAATAATTAAATGTTAGGAATATATTTAAATAATTTTGAAACAAAATTTTCTTCCCTCCATACAATTAAAAAACGTGCACCACTTTTAATTAGGAGAGAAAAATTTTGTTTTCCAAAATTCAAATACAATCTTATTTTCAAAATTCAAATTAACCAATCACATGTTGACAAATCATTTGTCTACAAATTTCACATGTCCAATCCTTTCTGGATTGCATGTTAGAGAGTACCATGTCTTAATAGACATTACAAAATTCCATTTACAATTTACCGATCTTATTAGGAACAAATCCCGAGACGCTTCGTGGAACTATATGAGCTAATAGAGGGACCCGATGGAAATATATAAAGAGGCTCCTATAATTGTGAAAAATTAATCCAGATTAATTATCCATCAATTATCAACTTCAAAACTATTCCACTAAAAGTTTGAAGCTGAACTCCTGTTTACATACCGTATTACGAAAGCTCTCTCACGTAGTGCTTCTTCCATGATTTATTCATCGCTTGCTTAATCCCCATATGTTATCCATGATTGAATTAAGGACTTTTCCGTTTTACCTTTTCAATCATTTAACTTAAAGTTCAATTATTCTCCATTGAAAGAACCACCAATTGTAAAACCATACAATTGGAAAACCACCAGAGAACACAAAGTAAACCGATGGCCAAGATCTTCAAAACTATTCCACTAAAAGTTTGAAACTGAACTCCTGTTTACATACCGTATTACGAAAGCTCTCTCACGTAGTGCTTCTTCCATGATTTATTCATCGCTTGCTTAATCCCCATATGTTATCCATGATTGAATTAAGGACCTTTTCCGTTTTACCTTTTCAATCATTTTAACTTAAAGTTCAATTATTCTCCATTGAAAGAACCACCAATTGTAAAACCATACAATTGGAAAACCACCAGAGAACACAAAGTAAACCGATGGCCAAGATTTTGTTATACTATCTTTCAATCCCCGAATAATACCTTTAAGTAGATAACATTTACTATCATTAAGATAGCTATGGATTCCGTATCTATGAATCTTGATTTCTCCATCCATAAGTCATGCACCCAAAACACAAGTATATTGACCATGAATTAACAGTGTCTCACCTTTAGTGCATCAAAGTACATAAGTCATGGATGCGAACTCAAGTAATCATTTCAGGATTAAGATTAATGCAGGATGATAATCAAAGTATCATTGATTCTTATAAACAGAATTATTAAACCGAATCAATTAACACTTTAGGTCCAGTCCAATGTCATACCTCAATACTGGTATACATTAAAGTTTCTACTCAGAACCTATCCAATGGTCAAGACAAACCATCCCTCCAAAGAAGTATACAACCTTTACAATGTTTATCATGAATAAGATCCCCAAATCTTATTCCGTTGATTGCGGACTATTTATTTAGACAGTTATCAAATTACCACGTCTTCTATGCATACCCCGTATACATATGGTAATTCGATATATTACCAACAGCCTAGGAGTGTTTTATGTTTGCTCAAAATAATTATACAATCAACAAATGAAAGTAAATAGGACACAACTTATTAAACATGAATAATTTCCTCTTATTAATATCAAAATGTCATATTTACAGAAAATCCCTAAGATTTTCTATCCTTAGGGCACCTATAGATCCCAACAGCACCTGCTACAATCAATTTGGTTCATCTACACACATAAGTTCCTTCAATGACTTGGTTGACTTCTTAACCTTCATTTCAAACTTTCCATTAATGGCGACAAGGTCTAACTTCGTATTCAATTCTTCCTTGCTCTCAAAATGTCTACCAATTATTAAATCCGAACCATCATTTCTACCGTTATCAGAACTTATCAGTGGAACAAATCTTACCTCTTCAGATTTAGAATGTTGACAACGGCTATCATAAACTCTCTCATGTAGACCATCACCTCCTTCGGGTACATTATCATCTTTTTCGGGTACACCATCACAGCCTTTACGCACCTCATCACCTCATTCAGGTACATCATGATTACCTGCTTTATCTACACCATCATCTTCATTAGCTACTTCCTCATGCACTATCTCTTCTGGTATTGGATTAGAACCGGTGATTGGAGTTGGATTAAAACCAATGATCCTTTTATTGATCGGTGTACTAGTTGTACAAATCTGCAACGGATGCTCATAACTAC
>CM046383.1:14212546-14311460 GCA_025413485.1 Ficus microcarpa | reverse complement strand
AACATAGCATATGCATGGTCCAGTTATGCTCGTTTTAACTTTCTTCATTGTTACTTACTTACTTATCTTGCTTAGGGCCCTTACATAAGTGTCTGTACCCGGCGCGCGACTATGGAGTGGTTGGGGCGGCCAGTCCAGTCCAACTCAAACCATAGTCCAACCCAACCTCAGACGGGTGGTACGACACTGGCAAGCTTGCTTGCCATCTTACTTTCTTATTCTTTAGTCTCATCTTGTATTTAGTGAACATGCATCGTGATGTCACTTTTTGCATAAAACATAACATACATTGTATCTTACCTTACATGCTCAGCTTACATATTCTTTCAGCATACATAGCATGTTATCATATCATATAGCATACCACACGGCATATCTCACATGACAACATAACATAGTATTTAGTTTAACATACCATAAAGCATACAACAAAGCATATCAAAGTAACGATCAACATATATTCCTAGTATGAATCTAACATACTTGGGCAAGTATCAATAAAGCCTATGCTGCAGGCGGAGTTGTACTTACCTCTTTTACTATGTCCTTCTTGATGCTGTCCTCCCTCTGGACACAGCTGCAGGCCTTCTCCTGCTTGAATAAGGACATAGGTGAGAATCCAGTTCTCATTTGCGCAATGTTGGTGTCCTAACCAACATACATACAAAATCCTAGTTATATGTCCCCGACACCTGATATCTTACTTGGTCACAATTTGTTTTCCTACTACTTAAGAGTAATCGAACTTTAATTACTCCTTATGAGGCTACGTTGGATAACCTCTCGAACTAGGCCCTTGACATACTGCTTGGTTTTCTTAAGAACCTTAGGCTTTACTCGGATAACATAATTTATCGAGTTAATTTCATTAACCCACTTCTCTTGACCCATTTCTATACTCTTGGAAATCCTTAGAGTCACATTGGATAACCCTTAAGGTTTTAAATAAATGTTGGGTCAACCACAGCTAACACTTGGTCAACTAGTGATCAACCCTTTAGGGTCAACTTTGGGCTTTGGGGTTAAGCCCGGTAACTCGGGTACTATTCCTGATTACGGTCTGTAATCGGATTGATTACCAATTTTATCTTAAAAACTCTATTTTCTTACCCTTTTTGACAATTTGAGTAAGTTGGCTTTAAAATCCTTTGATCTTTTTGTAAAAATTCCTATCTTCGAAATAAATCTTTATAAGAGTCGTTTAAGGTCGAAAACTGCCTTTGGAACAGTTTTCATAATTAAAAATAGCGGTTTTAAATAAAATACAGTTTTTCAAAAACTTTTGTAAAAACTCATGTGCAGGAATTTTCGGTTCCCTGCACACCGTTCATAAAACAATGTCAGTTTAAAGATCCATATGGAATTTGAAAAACTTGTCTTCACAAAAGTTGTAGCTCTTAAAAAATTCTAAAACTTTCATGTTTTGCAAAAAATCTAGTTCTACTTATATTTTTGTCAGTTTTTGTTTGAAACTGGTTGATCCTGTGAACTGGGTCTGGGCAGACCAGCCACAAGTTTTCATAAAAAAGGAGGCCATTGGAGTCTCATTTTGGGATTCTGTCCATGTTGGCCCCTAGGAAAAATCATTCCGAGAAACTTTTGTGTTTTGAGTTTTATCAAGTTCGGCCTCTAAAGGCCTTAAATTTTCACTTTCCCGAAACTGGCCAGTCTTGGATCCGAACTTGGTAGTTTCGGTAGTTACGTCCGGTTTACGTCCTATTTCGCGAAATCTATCTCGACCGACCACTTCGGGAGCCTACATAACAAACACACAGTGTTTCTAACGTCCCACATAAACCCATAAGCATCTAAAAAGGATCCATGCAAACCAAACCCGGATTGCACAACCTAGGCTTGCATGGTTCTAGAATTTTGCATACATACAAACAAGCATCAACTTTTCATCCCTAGTTAGCACCAACACACCCACTGCCTAGGGAAGATTTTTGGACCAAAACAGGGGACACACAACCCTAATCATCTAGTATGAAATCAATCAACAATCAAACACAAACCAAGCAAGAATTTAAGCCACACACCCTAGATCTACTAATCAAGCACATACAACTTGCAACGACCCGCCTAGCCAGGCCGTTACCGTACTTACATATCCATTGACTTAGCAAAATTTAGCAGAAATTTTTTCTTTTTTTTTCACAAGCATATGAACATACATACTTAAACTGACTTAAGATGTTTTGCGTACGCATATACAATAATTACACAACTTTGTTTTGCTTGAAATTAAATACTTAATTATACAAAATGCGTAGCGGTCATGTTCCCACTTTTTCACAGTCGCTTGGCCACGCTCCTCCACCATTGCATCAGCCGTTGCTCATAGGTTACTTACTTACAGCATAGACGTAAGACGTGAGCTTTCGCTCAGCAAGTACAACTTGTTAATCCGCGACACAACAAAATAACACATAATAGAACTTGGTACCTCTTAACATGTCATATCATAATAGCATAACCTACTTAAATATACATGAGCCATTTATGCTTCATTATGCTTCCTTAAACTTTCATAGCACACTTCCTATCTTATCTTGACTTATCTTGCTTATGGGCCCCATACATAAGTGTACGTACCTGGTGCACAACTATGGAGTGGTTGGGGCGGCCAGACCATTTCCAACTCAAACCATAGTCCAACCCGACCTCGGACGGGTGGTACGACACCGGCAAGCTCGCTTGCCATTCTACTTGTTTTTCATGATCTCTTTCTTGATCTTGGTCTTATCTTAATCATGGGTGAACATGCTTTATGATGTTACACCTATTTGATCATATTCTAACATACTTCGTATCATATCCATGATCTCAACATAAATATACCTCAACCTAACATATCACATAGCATAGCATGCATCGTATTAAACATTACTCACATGCTTGGCATATCACATGACAACAACATAGCATACATCGAACACTATATTAACATGCTTAGGTAAGCATCACAACAAATGCCTATGCTGTAGGCGAAGTTGTACTTACCTTGATGGTTACGTCCTATGTGAGGCTGCTCCTGATTAGGATGCCTGTGCAGGTAATCTCCTGCTTCATTGAAGGACAAAGATATAAGTTCTTAATCTTAGGATATTGGTAACCTAACCAACGTTCATACATATAGTCCCAGTTGTATGTCCCCTTCATAACTTATAATAGCTTGTGGGGTTACTATAAGTAACCCTCGTGGTTTATTATCACCCTTGGATCTTACCTTATTAGGTTACCTAGGGTACTCTTGTAGGCTAAGTTCATACATATATACTTAGGTCTAGGTCATTATTTAATTTTTAAACTTTGTTGTAACCCATAACCTACTTGGTTATTATTGGTCACCCTAAGTATTACTATCTTGATACAATATTGGGTTACATTGGGTAACCCTTGGTCTTATTAATTTGATACCATGTTGGGTTACATTGAGTAACCCTTAATCTTACTAACCTTGGTATCACGTTGGGTTACATTGGGTAACCTTTGGGGTGACTTATCTTAAGTTTACCCTTATTGGGTTATTAAGGTCCAACTAAGGGGGTAACCTATTGAGTGACTATAGGTAACCCTGGGCTTTGGACCCAGTGCTATAGTTCGGGTATAATACTTAGTTATTGGTAGTAAACTTCTTGCTTAACTCAATTTTAAGAAAACCTAAGTCTATAGTTCCACTTGTTTTCTTTAGAAAATGTAGGTGTTTTCACTACCTTTTTTACAAAAATCATTTTTATTTTCCTTATAAAAATTTGGGTTTTCTTATCAAAATATTTGAAAAATGTTATTAAGGATCGGAACTGCCTTTGGAGCAATTCCTGTAGCCAAATTATCAGTTTTGGTTCAAAAATACTAAATCCTTACATTTTTCTAGAAAATCTTGTACAGAATTCTACTATTTCCTGTACAATCTTTGTAAACTCAATTATACTTAAAAATCTAGGCAGAATCTGAAAAAGTTATCTTCATGAAACTTTTAGATCTCAAAAAATTCTAGAACTTTCATGTTTACTGAAAAACCCAGTTCGGCTTGTATCCACGTCATTTTTAATTTGAAACTGACTGGTCGTGTATCCTAGGTCTGGGCAGACCAGTCTCAGGTTTTCGTGAAAACGAAGGCCGTTGGAGCCTTATTTTGGAAAACTGTCAATATTGTCCTCTAGTAAAAACTATTCTGAATAACTTTCATGTTTTGAGTTTTTCCAAATTCGGCCTCTAAAGGCCTCAAAATTTACTTTTTCGAAAACTGGTCAGGATTGATCCGAACCTGTCCGTTTTTCGGTTTAGAGTTTGTTTTACGTCCTAAACGTAAAATCTAGCTCAACCAGCCACCGCGGGAGCTCTAATACACACATGCAGCAGTTTTCTAACGTAAATTTTGTTTAAACACATTTTCTAATATAGCCATGCAAGCCTATCAACATTAAATAATTTTTTTGTTGCATGATTTGGATCATAGCAAGCATATGAAGCATTGTCATGAAATTCTAGCAACCTAGCATAAAATTTTCATCCACAACCATCCTAGGCAGATTAGGGGACATACTATAGACCATCATTTTGCATGAAATTCACAAATTTAAAGCAAACATGCAAAGATAAAATCAAACCACCCTAAATCTAGCTCAAGCACACCCTAGGTTCTAACTTTAGGCTCAAAAATAAATTGAGTTTATGCTCTTACAATTTCAACTTGAAATACATGTAAATTTCAAACTGAAAGCTTAATTGAAAAAGATGAGGGTCTAGAAGGGTTTACCTTGAATGAAAACACAAGTGGAAGCTAAGGTTGGTTCACCCAAAATTTCCCCCCTTGCACCTCCCTATGGCCGGTTCTCTTGGCTCCAATTTGCACCAAGATTGTGGCTGATTTTTGGGTGGCTATTAGCACTCAAAACTAAGCCCTCCTTGACACAAAATTTGGTCACTTTCTTACCCACTCACAGCCGGTTTTTGGCCCCCAAAACTGAGCCTAAACCTGCCCAAAAAAACTGTTTTGCACCCTAGTAGAGATCTCACACTCCAAGCACCAAAACCCCTAAGTTTCTTGAAATTTTTCTTCACTAAAGCTCACCCTTGAATGTGCAGATTTTTTTTTTAGAGGAAAAATGGCAAGAGTTTGGCTGCTTTTCCTTGTTTTTCTGCAGCAAAAACCGCCCCCCATGGCCTATTTATAGGTGAAAAATGGGGTCAAAATGTGATTATTTTTTGTTCTCCTTTTTGAAACAACCCCATAAGTTTCTCTATTTATGTTTTTGCCCCAAAGTGGCCCGCCAACAAGGAGTGAGTTGTCAAGATTATCCAATTTTTTAATCATTTTTTTTCTTTAATTAAAATCTTAATGATGCCATAAATCCCATAGGTGATGTCATGCATGATGTCATAGGACTTGTTTGGCTTTTTCTCTTAAAAGCTGTCTACTTTAAAGTCCACACAGATATTTTTGATACTAAGCTCACTAATACACAATACTGTGACATAGTATAGCAGTCCAAAATTTATCTGTGTGAAAATGGACAGTACGAAAAATTTTCTTTTTGCTTAAAACTTTTTGGCCCAAAAATACCTATTTATTGTGCTTGATTTTTCTATGGTAGTTTGATTTCTTATCTACATTTCCTTGACTATATTTTTGGTTTTTGCAGTATATTTTCCATACCGCTCGTCATTTATCAGTGTAGTCAACTCTTTGACTACCTTTGGTCAACTCTTTGACTACCTTTGGTCAACCTTTGACTTCCTTGACCAACTTGACCTCCTTGGTCAACTTTGACTCTTCTGGTCAAATTTTGACTTTCGTTGACTTTCTTTGACTTTCTTTGACTCTCTTTGTCAAAATTTGACTTTCTTGACCAACTTTGACCAATCATAAAATCATGGGTTTTCTTCCTCTTTTTACCAAAAAAGTCATTTGCTTATCTAAATCATTCATAATTAAGTCTTATAAGGCTAATAAGAACTCATAAAATAACTCAAAAGCCCTAATTAGGAATTTGCACAAATACCTCCATGGTTCAGCTTGAACTTCTCTACAAGAAATTTTATTGAAGAAAATTTAGTTATTACACAACTAAACTAGGGCAAGAAATGGAAAGTGGACTTATGTCCTTACAAACCAAATTGAACCATAAAAACTCCAAATTGAACTCAAATTGGAGAGTTCGGGCTCAAGATTTTTACCTTAGACCAAAGTTAGGTTTTGGTCACAAATTTTCTTCCCCCCCCCCCCCCTAGCTTCCCTTGCCCACGGCTCCACCTCCAATTTGGGTACCAAAAATTTTTTCTTGGCTCCTTGGTCGATCCTCACCAAATCCGGACTCCACCACAAGGATTTGCCCTAAAAAATTTTCAACTTTTTCTCTCCCTTTCTCCTTCCCTCACTCACGGCCACAAGACCCAAAAGTGACCCAAATTTTTTTCAAACTTTTCTTGGCTTTTCCCTAGTGTAAAACGAACTCCCTTCAAGCAAAACCCCTAAAGAAAATTTGGTTTTTCTCTTCTCTTTCTCTCACACTTGGCTGCTGATTTTCAAGGAACAAAATGGCAAGAGTCTCCCCAAATTTTCCAATTAAAATAAATAGAACTCATTGGTATTTATAGAGGTGGGAAAGACTTTGGGAATTTGTGAAATTGCCCCAAAATTTTTGCTATTTCCTTGATGACCCAATGAGGTGGCCGGCCAAGGAGGGACTAGAGTCTTCCATGAATACTTTCCAATGCTTAATTAAGCATTAATGATGTTATTAATCAAAAGCTAAGTGACATCATCCTTAGGGCCTTGTTTGGCTAGATTTCTTCAAAAATTATCTATTTTTGTGCCACACAGATATTTCCAATACTGTGTTTCACTAATACACAGTATTTTTATACTGCACCATAGTACAAAAATTTATCTGTGTAAAATCGGACAGTAAAATTTTTTTCTTATTTTTCCGAGCCCTTTTTACCTTAAATTTTAACTTGGTGTGCTTGATTTTCTAGGGTGGTTTTATGGCCTATTCTTGCTATCTAGCTCACAAAAAAATTATTTCTCGCAGTATACTTTCCATACTGCATTTCAACATATCGTAAAGTCAACCTTTGACTTTTCTTAGTCAAACTTTGACTTTTTTGGTCAAAGTTGACTTTCGTAAAATCATGTACTTTTTCGGCCTTTTCGACTCGAAAGGTCCGTTTTTGAGCTTAACAATCAATTTTGAGTCTTATCGACCCATAAGAACTCACAAAATCTTACAAAAGCCCTAAATCGAGCTTCTCACGAATACCCTCATAATGTGAAAATAATTCCTTAGAAGGAAAATAAGAACATAAAAGTTCTAGGTATTACACCGTTTTTAAAATTAAGGCTCCCAAGGCCTCTGTTTTTATCAAAACCCGAGACCAATTTTTAGGATTAGAAAATATGGTCAAAAGTTTTCAAAAGAAGAAACGAGCAGGTTACAGACAGATTTAAAGTTTTGACCAAAAACAAAAGTTTTAGATTTTGATATTGCCTACAACTTTCATGAAAGAAATTTTGTGAAATTCAAATCATATTTTAAAGAAAACACTAGATTTCTAAGACTGTGCAGGTTATGGTCAATTTCCATACAACCAAGTTTATAGGATTAAGTTAGTTTGAATCATAAAAAGATCAAATGATTCTTATATCATGATTTTTCTGGAAACAGGGAGGTAACCTGTTACCGTGTTTTGGCGGAACACAAGATTAAGGATTTTGCATAAGTGGTAAGTACAACTGCGCCTACAGTATAGATGAAAAATGTTTTCATTGCTTGTTTATTTTCAAGCTCATGCATACATGTTGAATGCATATGTTTATTGTAGCATTATGAAGCATTCTCACTAATGTTAAATCATGTGGTAAGAATGCAAACCCAATTTCAAGTAAGAAACTGTTTAAAAGCATGGAAAGATTTCAAGTACGAAATGATTTTTCAAGTATATAAGAATAAGTTTTCAAGAATCAAGTGAAATAAGATTTCTTGTGTCGTACCAACCTGCACTAGGTCAGGTTTGGTCTATGGTTGGAGTTGGACAGGGCCGGCTGCCCCAACCACTCCATGGCTGCGCACCACGGTACGTGCACTTATGTTATGTAAGGGCCCTAAAAGATTATGTTATGATAAGAAAGCACAAGGAAATCATAAATGGTTCATGCATTATGATTTATGAAATGTTTTGTAGTTCAATAGTTGTACTTACTGAGCGAAAGCTTATGACTTACGTCTATGCTGTAGGTAAGCAACCTATCGGCAATCCTTGATTCAAAACGGTGGAGCTGGGCATGACGAATTGTGAAACTTGGGATGGAGTTCGCTACATGTTTCAAATAATAATATTTATGATAATCATGATATTATATACATACTTATATATGTATGATACTCAAGTACTTCCTTGAAAGGAATATGCATTATGTATATGTAAATAGGTTAACTTTCCAAGTTGTTTACTTGTTTAGAAAAAATATATATATGGTCGAAAAATTTGTATTCTATACTTCCGCTGAGATAAGATAAGCTAAGTAATTATGTACGATAAGTATGGTAACGGCCTGCACAAGGCGGGTCATTACAGTAAAAGTAAATAATAGGGTATCCAAAGCCGTTAAAAAGGACATGTTCTACTGTTGCACTCAACCCATTATCCATCACACCAGCCTTTTTTGCGACATTACCTATAGTGTGAAGGAATTTGGATGAGTTTTTGCTTAGCAGGTTTAGACATATCGCACAAAACGATTGTAGGACAATACATGGTATAAAATAGCATGAGTTCTTGACTATGCTTCCTTGTGGATTTTAGTTTTCTCCCACATTGGAGGAAATAAAAATGTGGACCCCAGTACTTTTTCCATTTCATTTTCCTTTCCCTCTCTTTTCCTTCTTACCAAACAACCAACCTCATCAATTTCCCTTCACTTTTTCCTCATCTAACTTCCTTCCTTCCTATTTTCCACCCTATCAAACATAGCATAAGAGTGCAAAATTACCATTATGCTCTTAATGATTTTCCATCATTCGACTAACATTGAAGTGATGTTATTTGGGTTAAAAAGAGAAAAGAAAAAAGAAAAAAATAAAGGAAAAGTGGAGTTCTAAGGTTCGGGTTCAAATTTCTATGTTTTTTTAAAGTCAAAATACATTATATATACTAAAGGAGTGTCCTTTGACCCGCATGTTGACCGAAATTTTTTTTGCCGCTGCTTTCTTTTAGTCGGTTGACGATTTTGCCCTCTGTTTATGCCTACCGGTCATTTATCTACAGTAACTTTCCTCTTTGGGCCCTATAGCACTAGGGTTTCCTCTCTTCTTCTTCTCTGCTGCCGCCTCCTCCATTTTGCATTCTTCCTCTCTCTTCCACTCTCTGTGGGGTTTTTTTTTTTTTTTGCTCTTCTTTTTGGTCGTTCTTCTTCTCTCTGCCGATGCCTCTTTGGATTTTTCATTTTCCTCTTCTTCTTTCTTCGCCTCTCTGTTGTTCTTTTTCTTTTTCTTTTTTTTTTTTTTTTTTGGCTTTCTCGGCAAAACGACATTTCTTTAAAAAGCGTGAAACAGGGTAAGAAATGGAGTTGGAAAAGGAAAGCAGATTTACAGTAGTTTTCCTCTTTTGTCACTCTAACTCTAGGGTTTTCCCTCTTCTTCTTCTCTGCTGCCTCCTCCTTCATTTTGCATCTTCACATTATTTTTCATTTTGTTCTTCCTCTCTCTTTCACTTTCTGTTGCTTTTTTTTTTTTTTTTTTTGCCTTTCTTTTTGGTAGTTCTCTTTCTCTCTGCCGACGCCTCTCTTCATTGTTGAATGTGATTTTGGATTTTTCATTTTCCTCTTCTTCTTTCTTCGTCTCTCTGTTGTTCTTTTTTTTTTTTTTTTTTTTTTTGCCGTTCTTGGGAAAACGAAAAGGAAAGCAGATTTCTTTAATTTTCCTACTACTATATAAATATATATATGCATGTTGCCTTCTCCGTATGCCAAGAATCGCCAGTCTTTGCCCTCTTTGTCTGCTTCACTAATTTAATAAATTTAATAATAATTAATGGAATTTTAAATTTTCTTTACAATTTTTTTACATGCAATTGTTAGTTTATTTATTAATTTATTTTGTGTGTGGGATTAAGTGGGTTCTTCTTTCTTTCTTCGGTGATCCCAAAATCTCGGTGCTTAACAAGTTCCCGTTTCGGTGATTTTGGATAATTTTAATCAATTCTATTTTGAGGAAAAACGGCTTGGATAGAGGACGGAATATCTGAACAATAAAAAAACCTGCCAAAACCTGTTGTTTCAATGATGCAACGTTTCTTTGACAACGTTCTTGCTGTTACCAAAGAGTGAGTTCTCGGGTTTTTAATTTTTTATTACTCATTTAGAGTTTTTTCCATTTCGGTTTTTGATTAAGTTGTTGTTTTATTTCCTTTTAATTTTTTTTGGTCATTTTCTTTATTTTCTCATTTTTCCTGCCGTCCATGCCCCTCTCCCTCAGTCTGTGTCTGTGTTTTTTTTTCCTTCTTTTTGGTAGTTCTTTTTTTTCCCTCTTTGCTGATGATTCTCTCAGTTTGCTCATGATTCTTTTTGGTCATTTTCTTTTTGGTCTGATTCTAAGCAGGTTGATTGGAACTGTTGATGAGCATATTGAAGACTTTTTTATCCGTCATTTTTGTATTCTCAAATTTTTGAGTTCCCTCCCCCCCGGTATTATTTTATTAATTTTCTATTTTGATTTTTATTTATTTATTTTTAGTCTATATAGGTTTGTCTGATGATTTATGGTTATATTATAGGATTTAGTTAGATTTGAATGAATGGTTAAGTTTTCCTGTTATTTGAATTTCTGTTTTGCTTAGATTGTTTCTATGTGATATAATTTGTTTTTGTTTGGTTGATTTCTCCTATTTATTCGGTGCTTTTAGTTTAGTTTGTTTAGTTGTAATTGTATTATTTGTTAAAACTTCGTAACTTGCATTCTGTTTCTTGGGAGTTGTAGTATTTGTACATCTGAAGTATCTGTGATTTGCTTTATGTGTATTGTGTGTTGTGACTACATGTATTTTTATCCATATACGTGTACAGTTTTTATTGCTCCTGTTTTTAACCGACTCTTTACAAAGTGCCTTCTGGAAATTCTTTCACCTGCTTTTCTCTTTCCTTATTACCTGTTTTCTCATTTATTACATCTTCCTTATAGTTTACTATTACTATTCCCGTAATATCCTCCGAATTACTTCGTTTCAAACCTTCTTCAGTTCTGAGTTCAAATATTTTATTCTCCTGTTTGTCTTCTAAAAACTGATCATTTTGGAATATTCGTTTTTTGTCGAAAGCTTCTGTTTTCATCCAGGTACTATATTTAATGTTACTTTTTTATTCTGTCAATTATTTTCTTCAATAATTTTCTATTCCATGTTTATTGATTTTTGTATTCTTACTACTAATTTTCAATTCATTTTATTGTCTGGATGTTTTTCTCCTTCTAAGTATGCTTGCTGCTTATATTGTCGTTTATATTGTTCATTTTTTATATGCTTGCTGCTTTTTGTTTGTTCTCACCTTTTGCTGCTGATATTGTCGCTTATACTGTTTTTCTGCTTCTGGATGTTTATATTGTTGCTTACTTTCCATTTTCTGTTGTGGTTTTTTATTTACTTTGTATGTCTTTCTTTCTTTTCTTTTTGTTTTTTTTTTTTTTTTTTTTACCGTCTAACACAATATAAATGATCTTTTGTTTTGTTTAGAAATTTTTTTTTTTTGAATTTTTTTAAAAAAATTTTAACATGCTATGATGATCTCTAATTGGATACGTTATAATGCATATGCCAGATATATTATTTAGTTTGGTATATGTTGATGAATATCATATTATTGATAGTATACTTAAATGACTAATGAATATTATTTGACAGTTTTTATAATTGCCGTAAATGTTTGGGAATTATATAATATTTTCATTATTGTCATTCTGTTTCTTTTACTGAGTATGCCTACCAGTTATTTATTTAGGGTGGTTTTCTTTTTTTTGTCCCTGTAATCCTAGGTTTCTTCTCTCTTCCTATTCTCTGCCATCGTCTCCCTTCATTTTTGAATGTTATGGGATTTTTTATTTCCCTCTTCCTCTCTCTCTCTCTCTGTCTCTGTTGGTCTTTTTTTTTTTTTTTTTCCCTTTCTCTTTGTGTCTATTCTGTTTTATTCATTTCGTTTTTCTGTGTTTGTAAAAATATATATAAATATACTTCTATATTACCGTTTACTTTGATTTATTTGATATTTAGTTTATTGTAATTTTATTTTCTTCTACAATTTTGTCTGTTGACTTTTTCAAGTTTTCGTCCTGAAATTTTAAGTTCCAACTTATGGTTTTAAAATTCTATTCTCTGAATTTTTTTACATTGTTCATCGGTTATTTCTCAGTTCTTAGTTTTGGTTTATGTTGTTTAACCTACTTTTATTTTCTTCTGTTTTCGTTATTTTACTTTCGTTATTATTATTAATATTCTTTTCTTTGCAATTATTCCCAAACATTTCACCTGGTAGTTATTGAAAACGAAGTTGAATTATTTTTTAGTTATTTTTCGTCAATACTCTTATGATACGAGAGATCTGAGCCCATTTTAATAATATTTAATAGCTTCTTTTATGTTAAGAGTTAATATCAATTTTTCTTCTATTTTTTATACTATGTATAGATATGTTGCATTATATATTTGAATTTCTGGATGTCATTAAATATGTTATATAAGTTTGTTACTTTTTTTGCTGTCAAAGTATTGTCGAAGTTTTTTTTTTTTTTTTAATTAAATGTAGCTGTTTTTTTTTTCTTTAAGTTATCCGGGGGGGATTTTTTTTTCCCTTTTTATTCAATTAGTGAGGTATTTAGATTTATTATTGTTACATTTGTATATAAATCTTTTCATTATTACAAGTCATTGTAATTTAAATTCATTTATGTCATTTGTTATATTTTTGTTGGGAATTAATGTAATTTATATTATTTGATGTAATTTTTTATAATTTGTATTCTTATAATGTAATGTTAAGTTCTGTATAAACCCAACTTTTTGCCCATAATTATATTATTTATCTTAACTAATCATTTTTATTGTATAATAGTCAGTTATTTCATTTTATTTTATCTTTACATCGCCGTGCGTAGCACGGGTATTAAACTCGTTTTTGTCTAAAAGGTAAGTTTTGTGATAATATCTGTATCTTCGAATCCATCGAGAAATCCAAGAATGAGCAATAACTTACACTCAATCAGGATATTTCTTATAAAGCAAATTTTTAACACTATGAAGTAAAAATTTTTAGCTTTTTTTTGTTTTTTGTTTTTTTTTTCCGCATGTGATTGTGCACACTCATTAAATAGACATGGTTACTTCATTGCTATAGTTATGTTAAAATTATATGGGTACAAAAATAACAACTCCAACAATTTTATATCTTTTGATGTTTCAGGCCTGTTACGTACTCATTCTAGAAATTTCGGGCACTTTTGATAAATGCCATAAAATCATGTATTGGATTGATTTTTATCACACATAAAAAAAACTCTTACTAGAGATGTCATTGACGACATCATAAATATTTATTCATATATTTATTTTAAAATGTCAATTATAATTACTAATTGGTATCCATGATGCATCTGGGGACACGTGTATGATGAAAGATGATGTACAAAATCTGAACATACCATCTTCAAAAGTTAATCAATAGTACAATATATGTGTGTTTATGCATTCTATTGTTTTTCATACCAATTTTATTGAAAATTTTATGGGCATTTTATGTTATTTTGTGATTGTTGAATATGAGAAGGTAGATGAATCTTATTATTAATTTTTTTTTTGTTGTGTGATTGAAATTTCGTTATTGTTTAATGAAAGTTTTATCATTATGAAGCTTTTTTTTTAAATGATATTTTTCTTTTTCAAGAAAAAATTGTTAGGCAGAATGTAGTTGAGCAACGTAGGGCATTTTAAAATTTAATTTTTTTTTAAGGGAAACCTCTGTTTTTCTTAAATAATTTAATGGGGCTATTTATAACTGTGGTAAGTGTAAATATAGGTGATCTGTATTTGATTTATATAATACGTACTCTACGAATTTAAAACTATAGAAGATGTAAGACACTATCCAAACAATTATTGTCAAACGAATATAATTTTTAAAACGATAAGAGATAATTGCATTCGGACTATTTAATTGGAAGAAAAAAAGTAAAACGAATATAATTTTTAAAATTTGGTATAGAGTATTGTTTCAAGTTAATGAAAACTATTTAACAGAATAATAATGAAAAATCTAAGTTTAAAAAAAGAACAAAAATTAGAAAATTAAATCGTAATAAAGTTAAATACTTAATTATTAGAGTAGAGATTCTTTTCTAGTTTTTTAAAAGATTAGCTTCTTTCATCCCTCATCTGATATAATTTATGTGTTTTTGTTTTTCCCGTTGAAAATCATGTCATTCATATCTATTTGGCATTATTTTTGTAATAAGGAAAATATTTATTTCACTACCCCACGTTTTATAACTACTCCCACTCCCTCCATGATTTTTTCAACTTACTTCCACCCACCCACCCTCTCTCTCTCTCTCTCTCTCTCTCTCTCTCTCTCTCTCTCTCTCTCTCTCTCTCTCTCTCTCTCTCTCTCTCTCTCTCTCTCTCTCTCTCTCTCTAAGATGTTTTAGGTAATTTGGATACGATAACTATCTAAGGAAAAAAATAAAAATAAAAACAAAATTAAAAATGAAAGCAAAATTTAAACGGAGAGAAGGAGAAGATTCAATACCTAAAGAGAGAGAAGACGTAACGCCCTGTCGCCATCATCTAGCCCGTCGCGCCACCATCATCTTTACTCCTTTATAAAATTTAGACTTTTAATAATGACAACAACCTTTGTCGTTAAATGTAATTGGACAGCTCTTTTACTGACAATTTTTAATAGCGACTAGTGTATCATCACTAAAAGTTGATAATTTATGATAAAAACTGGAAAATTAATGACAAAATTGGTCATCGTTAAAAATCACTAAGTCACTAGATTTTCACTGACAACGACCTTTATCATTAAATGCAATTGGACAAAACTTTTATCAACAACCTTTAATGGCAACAATTGTATCGTCGTTAAAAGTTCATAATTTATAACAAAAAGTGGATAATTAACTGCAAAGTTGGTCATCATTAAAATCACTAATTCTGAACATATTCAATGACGACATATGATTGTCACTAATTGATTTAAGTTGTTGTTAAAAGTTTACCCGCCAATATGAGGGCGCCAAAACTCATTGGCACCAAAAATCTCAAATTTTTAACGACAATATGAAGAAAAGTGTCGTCAATAAAAGCTTTTTGACAACAGTATAATTGTTGTTGATGCTTGTATTGCATCTTGTCGTTAACAACACAGTTTCAATGACAGGTTGTTGTTGAATGTCGCTTTCAACGACGAAGTTTTAGTCGTCACTAAAATTGTTATTGTTGATTCTGACTTTTCTTGTAGTATGGTGATTTTTTTTCCTCAATAAATGTGACAAGGCGACTATATGCACTACTACAGAATGTGGATACTACGACGGATAAAAACCGTCGTGGTAATATTTCCATGACGGTTTTCTAACCGTCGTGGAATCCAGAGTCATGGAATTTTTTCAGATTCCACGGCAGTTTTTTACCCGTCGTGGAATATGTAAAAATAGGATCAAACATTGATATTTAACAACATCTACCATAACGGTTTTTACTGGAAACCGTCGTGGTAAGGGAATCTACCACGATGGTTTCTATACATAACCGTCGTGGTAGGAGACTTACCACGACGGGTTCTGTAGGCCACCGTCGTTGTAGTTCACATTACCACGACGGTGGCTAACAAAATACGAGAAACCGTCGTGGTATTTGGATCTACCACGACGGTTTCTATAATCCACCGTCGTGGTAGTTCACCTTACCACGACGGTGGCTTACACCAAACGACAAACTGTCATGGTATTTTGGACCTACCACGACGGTTTCTATAATCCACCGTCGTGGTAGTTCACTTACCACGACGGTGGATGATACCAAACGACAAACTGCCGTGGTATTTTACGTACGATGACGATTCTCATAAAAAACCATCGTGGTATATTGATTTCCACGACGGTTTTTGTTGAAAACCATCGTGGTAGGTTGTAACGTATACAAAAAAAAATATCTATTCATTCAATTGAATACCAGTTCATTCATTTCTGTTCATTTATTCATGACATGAAAAAACTACGCAGTAAAGAATAAAATAATGCTATACAAAATATAGAACTAAATACTGCTATACAAAATTTTTCTTCATGCTTTGCCTCAATATTGTATGTGGCTCATGACATATATAGTCCACTCTTGCCTAACCAAATTCAAATCAGCTTCAGCATAAGAAGTCTTGTTTTGCAGTAAGGCAAGTCCATCGACGTTCAACGTTATTTCTCGCATGAACCCTAATACAAAATAGCCGCACTGCACATTTCCTTGCTGTATCGGGCATCGTGCAGTCTGAATCAATGCCTTGCAGTTACGTCGCTTTGTTATTCCTTGTCCTACCAGCAATTTCCAATCGTTTAGTGCCCTAACAATTTAACAAATATCAATACATCCGGAACACCAATTATGGAATGTCAAATCATGGAACTATAAATATCAAAGAATACTTACAACGTAATTAGCTGTTGAAAATCTTCACCCGGATCGTTTTCAAGAGGATTAAAATAGAGGATGGAGTCATCCCATGAATTAATAACAGTCAATATCCAATGTTGGCCGCTGTTATATGGCATGAGAACAAGCCTTCCCCTTGGTACGTTTGTTATGATCCAGATGATATTGTCAGCTCTCTCTCGAATGTAGGCTACGCGATCTACATTCTGTTGAACTGACGAGACAAGGAATGGAGAAATAAACTCGAAACGTTGATCCGATCCTGCTCTTGCACAACAATCCGATAAGTAGCTGCAAAATATTAAGTCAAACTTGTTATGCGTGCAAAATCAACATATATATTTATCTTTCAAGCTAATTGGAACAATAATTAAGTATTGTTTAAGGAAAAAACAATTACCTGATGTAAACTATTATACTGCTTGCACTGATTTCTTTAAACGTTAAGAAATGGTATACATCTTCACACCTAATATATATGGGCATATCATCGGATTATTGTGGTGGGCACGAAATCTAGTTACCGTCACTGAAGGAACTTTGTGCGTAATAAGCCAATGGTCTCAGTTGAACGGGAATTTCATTGATGTCAAGCATAGGTACTTCTTCTTCCGTTTGCTGTTGTACCTCCAGTTGTGACTGTAGTTTCTTCCTCCCGGCTCTCTTTTTTATTCGTTTCCTTCCTTGTGCTTCTGGGTCTGGAGCTTGACTGGGACCTCGACTGGCCTGGCTTAAACTGCTCTGAAGCACGACTAATTTTTTGGGCCAAGCAACAAACCCCCCGACAGCCTCTTCAATATATGTGGCTTCATTCGTCGGAATCGGAAGGAGTGTACGTTTTAATTTTGGGACACTGATTGTCACTCGCACATTCCCTTTGCCCAAAGGAATCCCATGGACTGTGTCGGTTGGAACACAGTCCATGTATGCCCTGCCTATTGCAACCAAAACTTCTCCACCATTAATAAAATTAGTAAGGAAAAGCTGGCATTCCTTACTTACATTAGGCATGGGCTGCGAATCCGACGCGTCGGCTTCTTTCTCATTGAGGATGCAACTCGCCTTGAAATTGTTGTGCTGATCAACAGTAGGTTGGGCTGCCTCCTCAGCCATCGTCTCACGGTTGATATCGTGCTTCGCACAAATTTCCTGCAGCATTCTTTCCAATGTAGCTAGCTGTCGTTTCATAAAGGAGACTTCAGGATTCTCCCTTGGTACGTGCATGGAATTGAAGTATTGCGACTGTTTGACAAATTTCGATTGCCCACGAAGACGACCGGAATGCTCGGGATTGCCCAAAGACTTGGTCAAAATGTCTTCTGTACCTATGGATTTGAAGCTTCCTTGGGTCTCTTGTTGTATTAATTCATCCTATAACAATTACACAATATGTTATTGAACCCGTAAACATAATGGAGACAATCTTACTCTTTATTTGAAATAGGATCCGTAGACTTACTATTGCTTCGCCGATAATTTTAATCGATGGATTCTTGTACTCTCCATTGGGCTTGAGCCGCGTGTCCCGCCAAACAACAGATCAATCCGCATACTCCCCCGTCTATTCGAGCTACAATTTAGTAATTAAAGTTAGTAAATATAAATAACACACGTAAAAAAAATTTTAAATAGACTTTAATCTTTTTTCCCAATTAATTAACACACGATTTCTTGATCATGTTTCCTATAGCCATCTCGGCCTGTGGTTGAACTGTATTTACTCTTTTTCCTTATCTCGCTTTCTTGTTGGGATAGCCTATTGAAATCTGCCGTCCGTCGATAGGTAATAAACCTTTTCCAATCATCATGGCTGATGGTTGGGTAATTGTTAACCACTTTAGCCGGTCGTTGCCAAACAATTTCTTCATCAATATGATCCCTAACAAAGGCTTGGTAAAGATCATATCTAAAACATTTAGCTGACCCCCCACAGGACTTCAAAACTTGCTTTTTGTGCAATTCATCAACTGTGAATGAAGTTACAACTTCCAACCACACTCGTTCTTTCCTCGGTTCTAAATCAACACTTCTGAAATCAGCAATCCAAATTGGAATCTGCTCCCAAGCTAGCACTCCAATCCAACTCTGTAATTCATCACCTTCCTTGCCTATTGGTTGGCCTTTTGAGTTAAACGAAACTTGAATTCGTTCTCCCCTCGTCTTAACAACGTGCACTCTTTTAAGGAGAGTTGCTCTTTGTTTTCCATCCTCGTCGGTATTGAATCTTGAAGAGTTGGTTCTTCGTGGTTTTCCAACGTGAGTTTGGGTTGACACTTCCTCCTCGCGATCTTTTGACATTGTAAATAAATTAAAACAACAAAACACCAAATGTGTATGACAGGGGCATTTAATCGAACCTGTAATTTACAGACGGAAATGACACACAACCTAATCACAGGGGCATTTAATCGAACATGTAATTTACAAACAATCACCACAAACAAAAACTTGAATTTTATCAGGAAAATTCACAAATGCGAGCCTTACCAATCAATTTAATTCAATCTACAACTAATTCTCACACAAAAAGGCATTTAATCAACATGCAATATGCAAACAATTAACTCACAGAAGCAAAAATTCTTAACAAATCAGAGCCTTACCCAACCATTTCAAATCAATGTAAATCACAAACACAATCAACAAGGACCGAAAATGTTTTCTCTGGCTTTTGCCCATTTCGGCCTTAAATGTAATCAATTTAAACAACCACAAAACCGTATCTAAATGTTTACAACGTACTTAAGAAAATAAAATCTTTTGTTAAGTATTTTTTTTCTACTTTTTTTGGGCTTCTCAACATGTGTCCACTCGAAGTAAGTGTGAAACATCATCGTCAAAATCATCAATCTCCTCCACCGGTGGCAAACCCGTTGTAAATGATGGAATGTCGGTGCAATCGTCAATATCTTCTTGGCCATCCCGAATTATTCTTGACTTCATTGGCACAATTAAAGATAACTCTAAATTTGCGGGATCCGTTGTATAAAATACTTGTACCGCTTGTGACGCCATGATGAAAGGATCATTTTTGTATCCCAATCGCCTAAAGTCCACCGCTGTCACGCCGTCACTATCAACCTTAACATAATTATTGTCAACCCACTTGCATTTAAAGAGTGTTATTCGCAAGCCGCAATAATCAAGTTCCCAAATATCTTCAATGAACCCAAAGTAATTCATGGAACTATATACTGGATTTTTGTCATTTGCGGATAAAATATGCATAGACTCGACCCGAAGGGTGACACCACTATTCTGTACGGGATGCTTCTCATCTCTGTCCCGAGTGTAGAAGGAATTGCCATTGATAAGGTACGATGTATATCTTGTGACTATCGATGACGGACCTCTGGATATCTTCATTACGTCTTGTGAAACGCCAAGCTTCTTATGCAAATATTTTCTTATCCATTCCCGAAATGTCCGATTCTGCTCATCTTGAATCCACTTCTCACTTCTTCCTTTTCTTAGATTCACAGCTCTTATTTTCGCCATATGAACCTGAAAGAAAGGCTCCATTTTCTTAGCATTGTGCAAAACATACAAACAAGCTTTTTCCCATTCATCTTGATTTACTGATGAATGAACGGCCACGGATAGTCCTTTCGACGTAAATAGCCCGCTTGTTAGCAACCCTATTGGGTCCGCGTTGGACAAATACTCAGAGCAAAATTCAACTGATTTCTCGGCTATGTAGTTTTCCACTATACAACCCTTCGGCCTATTTCAGTTCTTCACATATCCCTTCAAAACCTTCATGTACCTTTCAAAAGGATACATCCACCTCAAATACACCGGGCTACATAACTTAACTTTTCGAACTAAGTGCACACATAGATAGATCATTATGTCAAAAAAGGCTGGTGGGAAATACTTCTCAAGCAGGCACAATGTCATAACCAATTCCGATTATAGCGAATCTAGCATCATTGGATCAATTACCTTGGAGCATATTGAATTGAAAAATGAGCATAACTTCGTAATTGAGTACCTCACATCTTTTGTTAAAACTCCCCGCAAAGCAAGAGGTAATAATTGTTGCATCAAGATATGACAATCATGTGTTTTCATTCCAACGAGCCGCAAATCTTTCATCGACACCAACCTTTTGAAGTTGGAAGAGTACTCACTTGGCACTTTCACAGAAGCAAGCCACTCACAAAGCTTTCTCTTTTCGTGTCTAGATAATGTGTGCTTTGCTGGCGGTAAGTAAGTGACGTTCGATCTTTTCTCGGGAAGCAAATTCGTTCTAATCTTCATCTCTTGAAGGTCCAACCGTGCCTTTTCACCATCTTTAGTCTTTTTCAGAATGTCAAGCAACGTGCCCACTATCGATTCACAGACGTTTTTCTCAATATGCATAACATCTAAGCAATGACGCACGTAAAGTGACTTCCAATATGGAAGTTCATAGAAGATTGACTTCTTCTTCCAAGGTCCATCGACAACTTGATCCTTACGTTTCCTCTTTCTCAAAACTACCTTTAGATCTTTAACCATATCAAATACATCCTCGCCAGTCAAAATCCGAGAAGCGGTTCTTTCTTCGGTATTGCCATCAAAAGCCTTCTTCTGTTTGCGATATCGATGATTTTTCGGTAAGAACCTCCTGTGACCAAGGTAAACGGTTTTCCTACCGTTTTTCAACTGGATGGAAAATGTTTCCTTCATACAAACGGGGCATCCTATAGAACCCTTCACAGGATAACCAGATAGTTTAACAAGTGCAGGAAAGTCGTTAATTGACCAAATCAACATTGCGCGAAAATTGAACGTATCTTGACGGTAAGAATCTCTTACTTGTAAACCATCATCCCACAACCTTTTTAGGTCATCGATTAATGGTGCCAAGTAAACCTCAATGTCATTCCCCGGTTGTTGAGGGCCTGAGATTAATAATGTCAACATCAAAAACTTCCGCTTCATGCAAACGTCTAAAGGGAGATTGTAGTTGACAAGTACGACTGGCCAGGTACTATGCCGACTACTCATGTTACCATGCGGGTTCATTCCATTCGTCGACAAACCGAGACGTAAATTCCTTGGTTCTGCACTAAAATCTAGATGATTATCATCAAAGGTCTTCCATTGCGGTGCATCGGCCGGATGCCTAAGCTTGCCATCGTCAACACGTTTATCATGATGTCATGTCAAACTCTTAGCATGCTGTGCATTACGGAATAAACGGCAGAAACGTGGCACTCCTAGAATGTACTATAATACTTTCACCGGCACTCCTTTACTATAATACTTTACGACTGGCCAGGTACTATGCCGACTACTCATGTTACTATGCGGGTTCATTCCATTCGTCGACAAACCGAGACGTAAATTCCTTGGTTCTGCACTAAAATCTAGATGATTATCATCAAAGGTCTTCCATTACGGTGCATTGGCCGGATGCCTAAGCTTGCCATCGTCAACACGTTTATCATGATGTCATGTCAAACTCTTAGCATGCTGTGCATTATGGAATAAACGGCAGAAACGTGACGCTCCTAAAATGTACTATAATACTTTCACCGGCACTCCTTTACTACCATTCGATGACACCTTGTCCTTCTTCCATCTTGACTCATTACAAACCGGACATTCATCTAACTCTTCATATTCTCTCCGGTAAAGCACGCAATCATTTGGACAAGCATGTATCTTCTCATATTCCATTCCCAACGTGCTCAACGTCTTCTTCACCTCGTACATACTAGGCGGCACTTTGTTATCCTCCGGTAAAACATCTTTTAGAAAAGCTAAAAGAGTCGTGAAACTAGAATTCGCCCACCCTTCCAACGCTTTCATATTCCATAATTTAACCAATGCCCATAATTTTGTATATTTTTTACACTCGACATACAAGGGCTTTTCGGCATCATTAATCATTTCCTCGAATAACTCCGGACGGTGCACAAAGTTTTCTTCCAAATCATTAATCATATTATACATGTTATCACCAACGTTTTCCTCAATAATAGGCTCTTTACTTTTAGTATTAGTCGATGTATACTTAATATGGACAAAATCTTCGCCATGTAAATACCATGCTTGGTAAGAACAAATAATCCCATAAGTACGCAAATGCCCTCTAACATCATCAATGGAATGGGATCTATGATTATCACAAACTTGACAGGACACCGAATCTTATCGTCTTGTGTATGAGATTTGGCAAATGACAAAAATTCTTCAACACCATCTTCATATGCTTTAGTCAATCTATCAAACTACATTCATTTCCTATTCATGATTTGCGGGCAAATCCTAAACCAATAAATCAAAGTTCTCGAAGTCAAGGTGTGCATATTTTTAAATTGCATGCATAAATATCATTTGCATTTAATTAGTTACGTTATATATAAATACTCCCGGCACATGCATTAATTAAATCAACAATATATTTAATAAAAAAATCTAAAAAACATAACAAAACTAAAAATACAATTAAAAAACCGGCCCGGGTTATTTAACTAAAAAATCAAAAATAAAAATACATCGTAATTTTAAAAATACATCGATTTAGGATTTAACTAAAAAATCCAAACTAAAAATCCAAACTACAAAAAAAACCAATCTAAAAATACATTGATTGTGATAACTGAATTAAACACTTTGCAGTATTTAACGTATCAAAAGCAATCCAAAAAAATACAAATTAAAATTAATATTCAGGGTTCGTAAATAAAAAATTAATACAGAGGAAAACATTAAAAAGATGAGTTAATTTGTGTCATCATGACTTACAAGAATGATGATCGACCAGTAGATGGTGGTGGGTGGCGTCTAACAGCGGCGTATGGAACTGTTGTCAGAGCGATCTGATCTGATTTTTGTTCACGGCAGCTGGTGTATCGATGTGGGAAAAATAGGGCTACTCGATCTGATATGTCTGAACAAAAAGACGATGCTTCCACGACGGTTTTAGTTAACCCTCGTGGAATCCCCGAGACTTCCACGACGGCTCTATAAAACCGTCGTGGAAGTCAAGACTTACACGACTGTTTCAGAGAACCGTCGTGGAAATACATACTTCCACGACGGTTTTCGGAGACCACTTTTTGTTCCGTGTTGTTGCCTTAGTTTCCATGAGGTTTTTTAAATAACGGTCGTGGAAGCTCCGTCGTGATATTCACATTCTGTAGTAGTGATGATTGATGGAAAAACTTTAAACAAATATCCATCGTTCCAATTTTCTCCATTTAGCCTAATTATATAGATGTAACCATGACAAACAATCATGCATCCAACCAATTTATTCGATTAATATATCAGCCTAATTCGCGAAAATAATTAAGATACTCACGTGACTATTAGTGAATATTACTGCTAAATATTGAATTATCCAATTTGATAACTTTACAAATAACTTCTCCCATCACCAAATTTAGAGGATTCATGAAAAATGTTGGATGTTTTATTTTTATTTATTTATTTCTTGTTGTTGTTGGGGGTTTTTTTTTTCTTTTCATTTCGTTTTCTCATAAAAAAAAAACCAGTACAATAGTCAAAACATTCTTTCTCATAATATAGGATTTATGATTTATATATATTAAATAAATAATGAAACACTATCTAAATATTTTATCTGTTATTTGTTGAGTTAGTTCTAACAGGTATAATTTTTACACACTTTCTTAAATTGATTAATAAAAAAACACTCCTTAATACAAACAATAAAAGTAAAATTAAAACAAACAAATAAACAAATTTTTTCTTAACGGTGTGGCTGTGTATCTCAACCCATGTCTTCCACCTAGCATGCACCCAACAGTACACTCTTCCACAGAGAACTTAGAGTTACGTATATATATATATATATATATATATATATATATATGAATGTTTGCGTGTGTATATATATATTTGAATATTGTAACGAACGGAAGAGGACCGGATCTTTTCAGCCAAGTCCAAAAGCTCTTTTTTATTTTCACGCTCGTGCTTTCACTCATTATGATGTTTCCGGCATAAAACTTTTGACCCTTCCACAGAAGAAAGATGAAGATACTTTTTGCCCTTTTGGAATCTAAGATAATCTTGCACCTTTACATGATCATATTCATATAACAGTTTTGAAATTTTTGAATTGTATCATTATTATATAATATTGATTAAGGATAGATAATCATGTCGGTGATGACAGAACAACTCGATACAAAACAAATATGAAATTAGAGTATTTATGTTTTAAACTAATGAGTTAGTTATGCTCATATCTGGTCGAACAATTAAGTAGAAGGTCAAATTCAAGTTAACGCCAATCTAAAAGTGAACCACAATAAGATTGACATAAATATGACTCATTTACAACACCCTAGTGTGTGTATATATAATTAAGTTAATTTTATTTATTTATTTTTGGTTAAGTTTTGAAACTCGACAATTGATTTTGTTGGAGCTTCAAATACATGGGTCCACTTGATCCCAATGCTAATTTTAAATATCTTTGATTAAAATATAAGAATATTCTAACCTAACTAATTGATCATTATGTCTTAGAGACATTGCTTTAAAAAGTTTGATAATCAATTGTATAATTCTAGACAGTTGACAAAACACCTACTAGATGTCCAGGACATTCAGAGGGCTGTTTCTCCTTAATACTGATATTTATGTGTTGATACATCTTTTCTATAAAATACAAATATCAGTTGTACGGGAAAATATTTATTCCGTTGGATAAAATAAATATCGTGCAGTAATTAATTTTTATCAGTTTGATAAAAATTAATCATGTAAAATATCAAAAAAAAAATATTGATTCATTGTTTGTAATAAATAAATATTAGTTCTTTAATGGTAATATATATACTTTGTATAAAATAATTGGAAGAACATGCACTACAGTATCTACTTAGAAGATGGCAGCGACGTGTCGCACGTGCACTCCACTGGGAAGGGGAGTGGGTGATGTAACTTTACATCCCTACCAACCCTAAAGTGCTATACAAAGACTCTTATAGATGTCTTCCAGGTCATATTCTTTTTGGTTTCTATTCTGGATTCCTAGTCTCTCCCCTTTCCTTTTTAGAGATGAGAAAACCTGATCCATTAAAGATTGGAAGGAGAAAGCCGATTAAGTTGGGAATTAACTAGTGCCCATACACCATTTCTTCCAATGAGGATTGTTCGTTGTGAAAAAAAACTTAGACGAAAGCCCCATTAATTATTGCCAATAGATAATTTATTATTCTAGTTAATTATTTTATGTGACAAATATATGAGATCCTGGGTAATGATGAAAATTTTCTAAATTCTATTCCATTGTGTTAAATCAAAACACCATAATCATTATCATGTGTAAAATTAAAAATCAATGTCCAACATAGAATATGGAATGTAGTTCGGTGGTCATTTATTAAAATATATATATATATATAAATAAATAAATAAAATTAAAACCATTTTAATCTTTTGTTTTGAGTGTTTATATTTGTGGAAGAATGAAGAACTAAACTACGTATAATTATTTACGTGTTTGATTATGTTTTTTTAAATATATATACATATATAGCGTTAAAAATCATTTAAAATCCAGTCGTAAATAAGTTAGACCCTTTGATAACCCATTTAATACATGGTTACTAAACGTTTTAAGCAAGTTAACAAGTTACTCGTATCCAGTAAAAGCAATCGTGTTAGGTTTTTGCCTGAACACAATTTTAAAAAAATGTCAAATGAATGGTCCAAAATATACGAACTTGACATGCCAACTCAAATTGCCACCAATGACCATGTAAATAAAAATTAAAAAGTATGATAAATTAAACATGATTAATTTCAAAAATTTTCGCAATTATGAATCTTGTAACTTTGTCACTTAATATTCAAAATGAAACATCCATTCCCCCGATCTGTGAACCATTCATAAAATCTTCATCCATAAGGTTTTTAACAGAAATAGACGTGTGATTAGATTGTGTTTAATAACTTGGAGGTATTTTATGTTCCCTTTTCTACTTAACGATAAATCGGTATTTCGATGTTAGTAGTAACAGAAATTTAAGGATAATTATTTTGTTGGTAATTTCTAATAATGTCTTATTTAGAAAAATTACAGGTGACAACTACAAAGGGCTGGATGTGCTATTGAAGGTCCATGTTATTAAATGATTGCATGTTATGCATGTTAAACATGTCTTTCGTTGTTTAATGATGTACAAATATACGTATACATGATGCTCTAACTAATTGCATATAAAATTACACGTATAACCTTCCAAGCTGTCGTTTTCCCTCTGATAAGACGTTATATCAAATGAATTTTTTACTAGGAAAACGTCCTAATTAGACACAAATACTTCAACAAAGTTCTAGATGTTTTTATTATCTTTCCAACATCACCTGAATCACCCAATTATGAAATCAGAGTAGAATACTGTGGCCCAAATACCACGAGAAGTCGAGTAGCTACAGGTTTTCTATTTTATTCAAAAAAAATTTTAAATTCTAATCCAAACTTTCTGAATATTTCAAAACTGCCCCAAAACGAGATTAGTATATTGTGCATGGAATTTAGAGTTAAATTTGGGTATATAAACCTAAACCCTACCCACAATCATAAATAAGGGAAAACTACCAAAGATCTCTTTAAGCATAATTACTACTACAATGTGCATCTTTACAATGACAATAAGAGACAATTTGCGATGACATATCATTGCAAATCACTCTCTCTCTCTCTCTCTTTTTTTTTTTTTTTTTGGTTACTAGGCAAAGTCGTCGCAACTAGTCATTGCAACGACTTGTTGTCGCATCCCTTACTATATTTGCAATGACATGTAGTCACTTATACGGTAAATATCAATAATATTTGCGAGAACATGTCATCGTAATTAGATGAATTAGCACCGATACCAATCTGACGGAACAAATATTGGCCAATTCATCTTTGTTATGTCGTCGCAAACATAATGTGCATACAAACTGGCAATAAATGTTAGAGATATTTATGTTGGGGTTTTTTAAGATGACATATTGCCATCGTAAATAATATTTCATTCGATTTTTTGCAGGCAAAAAAAAAAAAAAAAAAGACAAGACAAGAATTTTGACGGTGACCAAAATATTATTTACGGTGATATGTGGAAAATTTCGTCGCACTAGTTGTTCCAAAAGCTTCCAAATAAAAGCCGGTTACTTAAAGTTTTGGTGAAATTTTTGAGAAAAGTATTAGCGATCTAATTCCAGGAAATTTTTAATGAGCAAGACTAAGATGATGTAAGTTTGATGAGCTTTTGCAACGACAGAGCCTCTTTGTAATGACCTGTACATCTTTTTGGTATGATAATATCTGTTCTTAACCTCGTGCCCGCATAGTTTTGCTCTTAGACTTATCCTAAAAGGCCTCATATCATTAGGTGGTAGTTTCTTTACTTATAAACCATCACATACACCTATTCTCCAGTAATGTGATACTGCACAGCTTAACTATCACACATCTGACCATAATTGTTGATGTTTCCAGCACCAGCGGCAGGCCCCCAACATAGAGGTAGGGGTAAAGCCAAAGGTCACGATGTCGTCAAAATTGTGGTGGATAAGGGCAATTTAAATGTCCAATTCGATGAAGTCGGGGGCACATGGAAAGCAGCTAGATATAGTGGCCCTTATTTTGATAGTGCGCTGGACATTCACATTAGGGATGCAATTGCATCATATTACAATGCCTAGAGAGATGTAGACCCTCAGGACAAAAAGACAATTCAGAGGATGGGATGACGGTACTCATTCATGCATATTATAGTGAATTAATTTGAAAAGTTTAATACAAACTAATGAAAATGTTGAATGTTTTGTAGGATTTGTTTAATATTGACTTGGATGCAAGAGAGCGACTGATCCATGCTATCATCGACCGTGAAGCATCCAAATGCTATAAGAATTAGAAGAATGACCTCCACGAATACTTCAAAAATCTTGGAGGTGTAGATAACGAGGCATGTCTCAGAGATCACCCTCCCCCGGACGGCCTCAAAAACAAGGAACATTTGGATCCTTGCAGCGACAGGTTATCATCTATTGTCTTTTTTATTGGTGATGTAATAAAACTACTAGAAAAAGGAGGTACAACGACGACTTTTATAGCGACGTCAGGAAGTTGTCGCTGCAAAATTCATGTATGGCGATGACACGTCGTCACTAATTGTAAAAAAAAAAATTATATGGGAAATTATAAGGCAGATCAGTAAACTCTATAGCGACGAGACAAGCCGTCGCTATAAGTCCTTCCTGCCACACTATTCACTAGGGTCAAAAAAAGCCCGCCAAAAATGACCTTTAAAAGATTGTGTCCCACCCTGGTTGATAGCTGGAATCCACGTGTATTTGACTCTCAGAAATATTTTTGTGCTCAGCTTTTAGCGATGACACAGTGTCATCGCTAAAAAATTTCACAATATTTTCAGTTTTTTCCTCGAAAAAAAAAAGGAGGTAATTTCAGGAGGTTAATCAATTAAAAAAAAAAAAAAAAACCCAGCAGCCAAAGCACTTCCCTCCCTCTCCTTGGCCAATCTACAACCCACGCCTGCGCCTACATCGAAACTCGCCTACATCAGAACTCGCCTGCCTCGAAATTCGCCAACACTAGAGTTTGCTTGCACCTGTGCCGGAGTTCACCTGCGCCAGTACCAGAGTTCGCGTGCACTAGCACCAGAGTTCACTTGCTTGCTCCAGCATTAGAGTTCCCCTGCGCCTGCGTTTTAAAGCAACAAACTCTTATCAGACTAAGATAAAACACAAATCATGCAGTATTTTTCAATAAAAGTCGTACTGATTCAGCTACTAATTTTGCAAGTTATTGTAGTTCCCTTCTCCTTGGGAAGTTAATGCATTCAAAATATAGGTTCCAAAATGAAACGTAATTATCTTAATTAATGTTAATTAGTCATTTTCATTTTCATGTTCTGGATTTCAATTTTGTAACTTGTAAATTCTTTTAAAAAAAAAATAAAAATACTTGTGCTCTAACATTATAATAACAAAGTTAACTTCGATTAAAACGCAGTAGTTTTGAAACGTTTTAAAGTTAAAAGACTACAATGAGATTGGATTGGACCTACAATTTAAGGATAAAATAAAACTAGTCCAAATATTAACCTCAATGACATGAAACTTATCCAAGTCACAAAACATTATATTCTTATTGAAAAGAAACCGACAGATGTCATTGTTGATTTTCTAAATAGTTTGAGGTTGATAATACATAAGGCTTGTTTTTGGTGCTCTCGAAAAGTTGAAAAGTGAAATTATAATTTGGAACAATTAATTATCCCAACGATACATCATCTAACATCAATTCTAAGTTAGAAGGATGTCAATAATAAATTTGAGATAATTTAATTTCTTGATGTTGCGTCCTTTCAACGTCTATATTGTGTTGAATAATTAAAATACTATTTAAATGATTTGTAGATGATAAGTTCGAAGTGTGGTCCTTTAGGAGTACCAACATAGGGTTTGTCTGTGGTTCGTTTGAAGGACCACACTTTCCCATAACATATAAGAAAATAAAGAAGTAATGTTTCTCGTGTTCTTCGTATGGGTGTTTTTGTTCCCCCTTCTTTTTTTTTTCTCGTGCTTTCTTCTCTCCTGATCTTGTTCTCTTCTTCTTCCAAACTAATTCAATGTCTATTCATATTGGTGTTTTGCTATTTTGTAAGACAAGATCATCCCATTAATTAGGAAATAGACTTGTACTACAATACTATCGAAATAAAATGTCATATCCTTCTATTAAAACCAAAAATATAAAAATATATATATATGTATGTAAAAATGCTTTAAGAGCATCAAATCCCAACAATCTCCGCTAAGAGTGCCACTACGGTTCTTTAATTCTTCTATTGTTATTTTTTTTATTTTTGTTCTTTTGTAGGTTTATTTCTATTATAATTTCATCTTTCTCATTCTAGATTTTGAATTTGATTGTCTAATCGATTGTTTAATTCGTAATTGAACCTCATATCTTAACGTCATATGTCAACAAAAAACATGAAGGTAAAATTTTCATAAATAAATTCCAAAGAGCAAACACTAAAAATTTAACAACCTATAAAATAACTCTGCATAAATTTCAAGGTTTTCTTCTTTTTAACTATAAGGATAAATTGCTATATTAGATCCTAAACTTTCTATGAGGATGTCATTTGATCCCTGAATTATTATTTATTTATTTATTAATTGATCCCTTAACTCATTAAAAAAATATAACTTAGTCTTTTTGTTATCTTTCTGTTAGAATTTAACAGACTTCTTCAACTTCACCAATTTTTCAGGGGTAATTTAGGAAATTGGTTTAATAAAAATACAAATAATTATAAAAAATGAAAAAACCAAAAGAAAACAAAAACAAAAAAAAAAACAAAAAAAAAAAGGGAAATCTTCAGGGTAAATTTCTTTAATAGCACCTCCGGAGAAAATAATATTAAATTCAGCACCACTTTTTGTTCCCTTCAGTTCTAGCACTGCCACGTCAGATCTATGGATCCCAGTAGCATTTAATGTGTGCAAATTTCCACATTTACCCTCATATCCTTCGCATGCCCCAAAAAAATATCCAATCAGCATCTACAGTGTTTTAGAGAGAGAAACTGAAATCTAGAAAGAGAAAGAGTTGCAACCGGCGGGAACCACTTGGAAACTGCCCGAACCCACCACGAAATGCCTCCATAAACTGCTTCGATGCCTGTGAACGTCGGAAAATCTTCAAAAACCGTTAAATGTCGAAAGACACGAAACTGACTGCAAAAAACATCACTGTTATGACTGGACGGTCATAACGATTATGACCGTTACGTTATTCACGATATCTCGTAACATGAGTAACGATCATAACCGTTATGACCGCTACTCTGTACCGTGACCAAGAGTAACAGTCATAATGTTTACTACCTCGCGGTCATAACCGTTATGACCGCTACTCTATACCGTGAGACGACAAGAGAAACGGTCATAACCGTTCTGACCGAGTGGTCATAACAGTTATGACCGCAACACTATACCGTGAACAAGAGTAACGGTAAAAACCGTTATGACCGAGTGGTCATAACAATTATAACCGCTACTCTATGCCGTGAGACGACAAGAGTAACGGTCATAACCGTTCTGACCGAGTAGTCATAACAGTTATGACCACAACACTATACCGTGAACAAGAGTAACGGTAAAAACCGTTATGACCGTCCGGTAATAACCGTTATGACCGCTACTCTACATCGTGTAGAAGAGTAACGGTCATAACCGTTTTGACCGTCCGGTTATAACTGTTATGACTTCTACCCTATACCGTACACAAGAGTAACGGTCGTAACCATTATGATCTCTTGGTCATAATGGTTATGACCTCATCCTATACCGGTCATAACAGTTATGACCAAGATGTCATAAGAATTATGATCTCAAACCTATACCGTACACATGAGTAACTGTGACGCCCCCTTAGTACGTGGGGCAGTCACCTCTTACATTACTTACTTACTTGCTTGAAAATTTGGGGATATATATATATATATATATATATTTTTTTGAAACATACTTATAAAACATTTGTCTTTAGTAATATATCATTACTATTTAAGTAAACGTTACTTAAGGTCTTTGGTTCCAAAATACCATAAAGCATAATTTGTCTTTAACATACATGCTTATATACAAACTTCTTTACTTATCAAAAGATTTGAGGAAACTATGCGTAGTGGTATCCATACCGCCTTCGTCTGCCGCCACACCGCTCCATCAATGCCCAGCATTAAGCTGCGGGTTTCTTACCTACAGTATGAAATATAACTAGATGAGCTTTCGCCCAGTAAGCACAAACATAATCTCACAAAACATTTAAAACATCATGAAAACATTCATCATCATATGCATATGCGTGAACCATTTATGTTCCATTTATGCATTTCTTTTAACATTCTTATCTTTCTTATGGGCCCCATAGTGTACGTACCCTTAACATATAGCGCGCCTCTAGATACAGTTAGATGGGATTGCAAGTCCCTAACTGCTCCAGGAAAACATAAATGATTACACCCTCTTACATAAACGAGAGGGCGAATCCATAATTTTAACATAAAAAATCCTCCACCTTGGGGGAGGTTGGTACGACACTTTACTTGTAATTTCTTACCATGTTATTTATCTTTAGTGAACATACCTTATGAAGTCACTATATGATAACATACTTTGTATCTCATTAATAACATGGCATGGCATTCTTCTCATTCATGGCATTTGCAAACATGACATTTTCATAAACATGACATTTTGCAAATATAGCACTTTTATAATCTTTTGCAAAAATAGTACTTTTTATTAACATAGCATTTTACGAAAATAGCACCTTTTATAAACATGGCATTTCGCAAAAATAGCACTTTTCATAAATCATGGCATTTCATAGATATAGCACACATCATATTGCAGCATATTTGAAAACCACATACTTGAACATAATTTACTAGTTTTCATACTGCAGGTGAGGTTTGTACTTACCTCTAGTGCCGTATCCTTAGAATCGCGTTCCTTAAATCGTCGGCAACGGCAATTCACTTTCCTGATATACTAAAAATATAGGATCAGGATCTTTTCGTAAGGTGTTGGTGACCTACCAACACTCACATTTACTTTTGGTTGTATGTCCCCTATACATGAAATCCATCTAGGCCACTTTAATCCCCATTCTTTATTGAACTTCGATTAAATCCTTAAGAGGTTACATTAGGTAACCTTTTGGTTTAGAGCCTTGTTCTATTAATGGGCTTTGCTCATACATCCTTGTTATTGGGTTATTTCCTTTAACCCATTAAATCTTAGCCCAATATGCATGTGGGTATCCCTTAGGGTTATGTTGGGTAACCCTTAAGGTTAACCTTAATTAACCTTGGGTCAACCTTTTGTCAACCCTTGGTTATCCTTGGGTTTGTAACTCGGATATAATATCCGGTTACCGTTCGTAATCGGCTTGTTTACCAATTTTACTTTAAAATTTCTCTTCCTTATTTTTGGAAAATCCTGTGTGATTAACTTCCAAAAATCCTTCATTTTGCTTGTAAAAATTTTAATTCCTTTAATTAGAAAATTCTTTGGCTTAAACTAATTATTTTCTTTAACTTGTAAATTCTTGGTTGAAACCCTCTTTTTCTTTACTTTATGGGAAAATGTGAATTTCAAACTCGAGCCCTTAAAATTCATGGTTTTCGAAATAAATATTTTATAAAATCATTTGGGGTCGGAAACCATCTTTGGAACGGTTTTCGAAGCTAAAATAATCATTTAAGAACACTTCATGATTTTTCTAGAAAAGATTTTCGTGAGACTCATTTGCTAGATTTCGGACTCTCTGCGCGTCTCTCACAAAACGCGCCCAGTTTAAAAATCGGCTTGGAATTTGAAAAACTTGTCTTCATGAAAGTTGTAGCTATCAAAAAATGCTAAAACTTTCTTGTTTTGCACAAAATCTAGTTCGGCCTAAATCAGTACCAGTTTTTATTTGAAAACGGGTTAACTCTGAAAAACTGTGCGGAGAACGTCCCAGGGTTCAGCCACGGGTTTCGGGTAAAACGAAGGCCTTTGGAGCCTTATTTTGAGATTCTGTTCACGTTGTCCTCTAGAAAAAGTTGTTCCGAACAACTTTCGTGTTTTGAGTTTTACCTCATTCGGCCTCTAAGGGCCTTGAAATTACCCTTTCCCGAAACTGGCCAGATTCGCATCCGAATTGGCTGTTTAGGTTCTTCCTTTCGGTTTACGTCCTATTCGCGGAATCTATCTCGACCGATCACATCGGGAGCTTAGACAACATCAAGCAGCGCTTCTAACGTCCCATTACAACCCATAAATCCATCTCATTCTACTCATGTAACCCCCAAATCCGAAAATTAAAATACTAGGGTTACATGGTTCTAGCTCATGCATCATCATATACTATCAACACAAAATCCATCCCTAAGTCTAGCAAGCTCTCTTGGCTGCAAAGGGCAGATCTTTGGCCTAAACTTATGGGACATACAACCTATCTTCTAGCATGAAAAATCCATCATTTTCAAGCACAAATCTTGAAGCAATCAAGCATAAAAAATCAGCCAACCAACCTAACCTTATCAAGCACACACACACACCCCATAGATGAGGGCAGAAAATTAAATGGACTTATGTCCTTACAAACCATTCCAAATCATCATTAAAACCCTTAAATAAAGCTTAGATTTAAGGAGGTTTAAGAGATTTACCTCAACCCAAGTTAGGGTTTTCGAAATCCCAAAGTTTTCCTTCCTTCCTTGGCTTGCTCTAGCCCACGGTTTCTTCCAAGAAAAATGGCATCAAAAAAAATTTTTTTTTTGTTAGCTCTTTGTTCTTCAATAAAACCGACCCTTAATCAAGAGAAAATCCAAGTTTTCTTACCTCTTTCTCTCCTGCTTTGCTCGGCCACCACTTGGTATAACTCACCAAAAATTTTTCCAATCTTTCTCTAGCACTCTCCCTAGCAAAATCCGTGCACCTTTGTGAAGAAAACCCAAAAATTTCTCTTGGAAACTCTCTCTCTCTCCTTCTCCTTCTTGCTGCCGAAATCTCAAGGAAAGTGAGAGCTTTGGCTCACTTTTTCCAACAAAAAGTATAAGGGATGGAAGGGTTCCTTTGATTGACCAAAGTGGGTGGAAACTTGTCCTTAATTCAAGGCTTTATGTCAAGTCTTTCTTGTCCCTTGCTTGCATCCGAAATTCATGAAGGAAAAAGGGAGAGTATGGGCTGTTGGTGGGGGTTGTTGAGGCTGAAAAATGGGAGTGCCAAGTGTCTTCCTTTGGGTGGTGGAAAGGCTTCTACACTCCACCAATTTTGCTCACTCTTTTTCCCTAAGAAAATGGCTTTATGTCAAGTCTTGTTTCCATATTTTTTTTTTCTTTTTCCTTGTGCAGCAGCCGGATTTGTGGAGAGGGAAAGCATGGGTTTGACTCATTTTTGTTCAACAAAAATGACTAGTGAGTGAGGGGACTTGATGGACAAGAGTGGTTGCACCTTTTCCTTGATTTAAGGCTTGATGTCTAGCCTTTGCTCCCATTTTTTTTTTCTTTTCCTTGTCTAGTTGCCGAATTTTTTTTTTTTTAAGGGAATGGGGGAGTCCACATGTGTAGCCTTGGGTTGGTGGAGGGTGATGTCACCTTCCACTAGCTCTCTTAATGCCTTGTTTGGCTGTCTCGTTCTTTCACGGCTCCTTTCGCGCTCTACAGTTATTTCCAACACTGTGATGAGCATTCTTATTTTATATTTTGATCCTAAAATTCTTCCATATAAATTTTGGACCAAAACTCTCTTTCTCTAATTTTTCGGAGACCTTTTTACTCTTAATTCTTTTTCGGTGTGCTTGATTTTTCTAGGGTGGATTTACGGCTTATAAAACTTCATTTTCGGAATTTCTTTTCATATTCCTCCATCATACTTGTAAAGTCGACGTTGTGACCCGTCCCGGTCAAACTTTGACTTTTTGGTCAACCTTTTGACTTTTTGGTCAACCCTTTGACTTTTTGGTCAAACTTTTGACTTTCGTAAAATTTCATCCTTTTTCGTTCTTTTTCCTTTAGAAACCTTATTCTTGGCTCATAAAACATTAATTGAGTCTCAAAATCATTAAATGAGGACTCGAACATCATTTAGATAAAATTATGAATTTCTCATTATTATTCATAATTTTTCATATAACACATCATAGATACATAAATTAGACTCTAATTCCTTATGAACAAGGAGATTACAAGTTTTCAAAATTTCGGATCTTACAGTAACGGTCATTACCGTTATTACCGTCAGGTCATAATGATTATGACCCCTCTCTATATCGATCATAATCGTTATGATCGGGGTGGTCATAACGGTTATGACCTAGCTCCATATCGTGAACAAGAGTAATAGTCATAACTGTTATGACCTCCCGGTCATAACAATTATGACCGCTACTCCCTATGTCAATATTCTGGAATTAATGTCCACTTTTTCCTATATAACGATATATCTATATTTAAAATATTATTTCATTGAGATAACAGGTCATGAAATTATCAAATTATAAATTAAATTAAAAATTTTATGCATCTTAAATGTAATGGGCATTTTAGAGACCTGGTCATAACTGTTATGACCACTTGATCATAACAGTTATGACCTGTCTCCCCATGTCAATCTCTTCGAATTAATGACCACTTTTTTCCTATACAATGGTGTATCTATATTTGAAATATTACTTTATTGATATAACAGGTCATGAAATTATCAAATTATAAATTAAATTAAGGTAAAAATTATGCATCTTACACTTATGAGCATTTTAGAGACCTAGTCATAACAGTTATGACCACCTGGTCATAACAGTTATGACCTCGCTCCCTATGCTTATTTTGTCATGTGAACTTTCACAGTTTACAACAAATATCATAAAAAAATTACAACAAAATAATTTTCTATATAATGAATAAAAAATGTGCCTATTTAGAGTCTGTTAAATGGAAATACAATAAAAAATTAGGTGTGGCTCGATGCTTTCAGTCCATATCGGGCTCATCATCACTTTTATAATCTCCGGCAAGCTTCCGCTTCGCATGAGCCCAGAAGTAACATGTTAGGCACTCCCAAAAAAGTTGCATCCTTTCATGAAGTACCCAATAGCTGACATCCCTCCCTTCTATCAAGTATTCAGCATTTTTAATTGTAAACACGCCACAGTCACCCCTGATGCACGAATAAAAAACGACATAATTCACATAAGCATCTCAGGCAGCAAGGCAACATTAAATAATCAAAACATAAAAACACATGTACCTACCCATTGCCTTATTTAGGGATATCTTTCCTGATGGTGACCGGCATTGAGTACATTCCAGGAGGATCACGTGGTTTAAATTCGAACAAACTGACTTGACCAGCCAGCAATGGAATGAACATTGATAAACACTCGACTCCCTCTCGGACCTTCTGATTGTGAGGGCCTTCATGCTGCATAGAGTCATACACCTCAATTGTCCAATCGGTCAATTCAAGCTTTACTAATATCCAATGCTGCATTGTATCCAAGTTTAATGGTATTAGCAAAGTGTTCAGATCAAACCACGTAGTCCCACTCTGGACAGAGATGCCAAGCATGATCTTCATTAAAGTGTCACAGGTCCCCATATCAAACGTATCTGGTGAACGCCGGTAGACAGGCCACATTGCAGCAACTTTTGTACTGAAATACGTGTCTACCGTTGTCACCTTTCGTTCTTACAACTTGGGATACTACTTGATCTTCTTCCTCAGGTAGTAAAAGGTTATGTCAATGTGCTGAATACACAAAAGAAAATCAATGCACGGTAAATAGAGCTGGTCATCAAACAATGTACCTTCTTGACCATAATAATTGACATAAAAATCACGACATTGATTACAAAACAGTTAATAACACCACTTACTTCATCCCATAGCCAAACGGGGGAGGTTGCCATTCATAATACCAAGTTGTTTTGTCCACCGTCATGACTCCGAGGTCATGGGGTTTCTCTAATGGGTCATGCTTGGCATTGTATCGGGGAGGCCGTGTACGGAAAGACAAATATTTACTGTGGTGATATCATTATTAATATAATATATTACACACTTACTGTTACCTCAATTCGAACGGACAATTATCAGTTATAAGCAAATTACCTTGGTGGAGTCTTCTTCAACGCCCCTTTATTCATCCATTCCTTGAACTCCTCTAGCATGTCAGTCGGAGGTACATCTTCTAGTCTTGGTGGGAGGGCACAAACAATCTTACTCGGTTCATGCGTCGGGGAGCCAACATCGGACTTAGCTCCCCTCGGCCGTTAGCCAAGCCTTGAGAGTCTGGCCCTCTTCTTCTTAAGGACCTATAAATGACATATGAAACGAGTTAAAATTAACGGTTACTCTAATGAATATGGTTTTTAGGGTATGGATATTCGTAACAACCACTACACTGGTGCTGTCCTCCTTCGCTGGTCTTGCAGGATGCACAACATCCTGTCCACTGATGATGATCTTAGCATCTTTGTCTTCTTTCTTTCCCTTATCCGGGTGAGGCATGCTCTCCTCCTTGATTTCATCAAGTGGATCAGATTGTACCATCCATTCTCATTGAAAAGTTGCTTCCAACTTTTCCTGTGTGGATTAACAACATGTCACATAATAAAAAACTACCTTGTTATATACAAAAATTATCATATGCATGTATATATGGTAGACTCAAATTTAAAATACAGTCGTACCTTATTACTCTCCTCCTCAACAGGTTGATGGGAGGCAATAACCTTTTGGCCCGTAAGGAACTCCATGGCTGCTTGTTCACCAATGTCAGCAGCGGCTCCGATGTCGGCGTCAATTAACACCTCATCTAGCAAGTCGGTGGCGATGTCATCGGACGCATTCTTCAAAGCATCCAACTCATGCGTCGGAACATCCAACGGCTGGCTGCTGGTGACTGGAGTTCCGGGCTCTGTCTTTCCCTGTCCCTGCTGCCTCATGTTGTCTGTCAACATCGTGAGAACCCGTCGCAGCAGTTTATTGGACTTCTGCTAGTCCTTTTTAAGAGCCAGCAGACTCTTGTTAATTGAGGCCACCTGTCCTCGGATCTCTTCTTTGAACTCCTACCACTTGGAGTTTGTAGCGGAGCTCGATTGGGGAACAGGCGGCGTGAGAAGTAATTGAGGCACAGGCTTTGGGTTCTTCAAAAATAGCCACGCAAGCCATGGGTCTTTCAACTCTTCTTCTGTGGGCATCATCCCAACCCATTTCGATTGCACACATAACAACAATTTGTAGTCAGATAACTGTATACGGTCATTACGGTAATGACCAATACGATATAAAGGGGTGGTCATAACAGTTATGACCAAATGGTAATAACTGTTATAACCATGTCCTAACTGTATTGACCACCCGGTCATAATTGTTATGACCATTTAGCATTACTGTTATGACCACCCCTTCAAGATAATTGACCAACAATGTCATGACGAACATATAAATGAGGACCAAAATTTGTAATTGACACGACTTAGAAATTCTTTTAAAAATCACCTGATTTTCTCCAACCGCGGTAAAAGCCCACATAACCTTATCAAACTTGACATTATCCGCGGTCATCCATGACAGCATACGCGGAATGGCGTTGTCGTAATTGGTTGTGAATTTGGAGGCTATGGTTGGGATGCTCTCATATGCCCAAACGAGTAAGGCATGGGGAAAGCCCGCAATACTGTAATGCGCTTGTTGGAATTTTTTCGGTTGTCTTCTCTTCGTAGATGTTCTGTTGTCAACCGCGGCACAGATTGCAAACCGGGTTGCCTCCCATGAGAGCACGCCCCAAGGGAACTCATTGAAGGCCTCCAATTTGTCGGCCAGGGCAGAAAACTTCGGGTCTATCTTGACAGAGTTCGCATTGGATAGAGGAATGCAGAATATGACGTATAGTAGACTGAGGTTGATGGCGTCTTCGTCGTCGTCAAATTTCGCATTCGACATTTGCAGCTCCAAATTTTCCCTTGACACATCTCTCACCATCGAGAAATACCTTTTAATTAATCTGAGTTCGGTCATCGGTGGGAAATGAGTAGACCCAACACATGTCATCCCCGTTATTAGGCCAAATTCGGTGATGGAAAACCTACCCAGTTGTTCACCAACCTGAAACCACAGAGCATCACCATTGTCACTGTGATCCGTCAGGCGCATGACAATGTTGTGGAACAGCTGGCCAGCCCATCCAAGTGTAGTTAACTTCAGGAATTGTTAAATGCATGGCTGATGCATAACCAACTCATACTGTCGAGGAGACAACCAGTTTGTCAAATTTTTTAATGTCTCCTTAATGTTAACGAAGGTATTTATCTTCGCCCGGGTAATTTGACCATCCAGTACTCGTCGATTGTACTGAACCTGCATAAATGGTAACAGAGTATAGTCATTATAGTAACCTAAAATAACCTAAATTTAATTTAAAAATTAACAAATTTGAGTAAAGCATTAGGTACATAAAACTGAATAAATATTATTATGACCAACAAGTCATATTGAAATTGACCTTCCTTAATAGGAAAGAACCCATGTCATTTGCATTATGACCGAGTGGTCATAATGAAAATGACCAACCGAAATAGGTTCTATTTAGGAACCCAGGTCAATTTCATTTTGACTACCAAGTCATAATGAAATGACCAACCGAAATAAGGAACCCAAGTCATTTTCATTATAACCACCAAGTCATAATAAAATTGATATCTTAGAACCCATGACATCATCATGACCACCAAGTCATAATGAACATGACTATCCGAAATAGCTTAAAACTCAGTAATATATATATATATATATGACCAGACAACTTCGAGGAAACTATTTACAAAACATTTTTTACGTATCTGAAACAAATTCTTTTCATCAGCTCGAATACAATAGCGGGATATCATAAATTTGACACATAAAAATGAAAACTTTTGTCTTTGTAAGCAATAAAAATCGCACATCCCTAATGAGGAAAAAAAGAATGTCGACTTTATAAACATAAAAACATAAATCAATTTTTTTACCCCATCAGATTCAGTTGTATTCTGTTCTACGTCGCATGTCAACTCCTATGAGATGTTTGGGTCGTGCATGTCGATGTCTCCATGCTTTCTTTTCAACCCTTCAGCAACCACCCCTGTCTCAATCTCTGGGGCCAGGTTTTTTTAAGCTTGCCCTCAGCTGTCGGATTTCTCCATGTTTTCCTCAGCCATTTGCTTGGGCATAGACATGTCTTGTATTTTAATATTAAAAGACGTTGAAAGAGTATAGTGCAGATTATAAAGGGCTTTGGTGGCGGTTAAGGACGGTTTTCTGAGCAGTTATGGGGTGAAAAGAAGAAAATACAAATCTTTCTCTCTCTAGAACCAGAGTTTCTCTCTCTAAAACACTGTAGAAGCTGGTTTCAAAAAATTTTTTTAGGGCTTTCGAGGGGAAGGTTACCTTTGGGCAGGTTGAGATGATAGAAAATCTTGATTTTGGCGACATTAAATGTGCGGGGCCCATCATAAACGACTGTTGATATTCACCGATATGGTAATTTTAATGGTGACCAGACAGTCAAAACAGTTATGACCGCTACTCTATAATGTGAAAAACGGTCATAATAGTTATAACCGGAGGGTCATAAATTTTATGACCGCTTATTCACTATATAATCGTAAGTCTCGACTGTTGGTATTCATAAAAAAACGATTATAACCATTATGACCGAGCAGTCATAATGGTTATGACCTTGGTTCTTATTGACGACATAGAACCAGGTCATAACCGTTATGACCGAACGGTCATAACGGTTATGACCTTGGTTCTTCTAGACGATATAGAACCGGATCATAACCGTTATGACCGGGCGGTCATAACGATTATGACCTTGGTTCTTCTATACGATATAGAAATGTGTCATAACCATTATGACCTAGCGGTCATAACGGTAATGATAGAGGTTCTTCTTGACGACATAGAGTTCGGTCATTATCGTTATGACCTCCCAGTCTTAACGGTTATGATCGATACTCTAAAATCCAACTTGGTTTGAAAGTTGCATGCTTCTTGGGTAGATATCTGGGAAAAAAACAATAATAATGAAAATACGCTAATAACATATATGCTTCGTTAAAGAACATAAATGTACAGGTTAGATGATGTTACACGTACAAGGAATAAAGAACAAAAATTCTTATTGATTGTAAAGGTGAAAAATCTGGTATAAAAGGTAAAAGTAAAATTGCTGGGCAAATCAGCACATTTACGAATTGGATTTTGTGCCCGATATCTGGGACGTTTTTGTTTGATGTTTTCGTAAGGGTACTGAGTTAGTACATGTTTGTCGGTTGTAGCCATAACTATTACATCTACCACACCGAATGGAATCAGGTTCTTCGCCTTGGGACAATATCCTACGAACCCGTGGCCTTCCGGGCCAACACTTTGGCTTGGAAAGATTCACAATTTGCGATCTCACTTCCTCAGAAACATCTCAGCCCTCTGCGCTTCCAATCGGATGGACTACATGTGCATAACATGCATATAGAAAGTCTTTAGTGTAGTAATTAGAGCAATAATTGTATGGATCAATCCGTCGGTAGTTACACACGGCCATTGCATGAGCGCAAGGAATTTGATCAACCTGAAATCGTCTGTAGGTATAGGTCCGTTCGCTCATATCGACAATATATATTTGGCTTGCGTTGTTGGTGACAGAGTACTCATACTGATCGGCTAGCCGCGGCTGTAAGACATGGAATTTTAAGACGTTAGTTCATTCGATCTTGTACAGTTTTGGAGGAAAAAATTAGCAATCCTATCGTCATTATGTGGCATTTATTACACACCGTTAGTGTTAGACCTAGCGAGAAGTTGGTTCGAATCAAATGCTTTGCATTTGGGGCCAATTACGATTTTATGCTCAGTGCCTCTTCACGTCTTTGGACAAACCATCTTTACAGTAGTTCCCTCAACCATTCCACCAAGAATCCAACTGGCATGAGCCTGGCTTTCCGATCCACACTGTTTAATGACTCTGCAATGTTAGTTGTCATGATTGCATACCTCCGTCCACTGAAGTACGCGCGCGATCACTTTGTAGGATCGGCCTGCAGAAGGTATCAGTGCATGTCGGCGTTACGACTACGGATGGATTCCATATGCCGATTGTGCTCACTTAGCAGATATGACCTCACTGCGCTGTCAAAATAGGCCTTAAGAGGGCCTTTGAAATCTTTGTACCTAGTCTTCAGGTTTACAGCCAGGTGTTAGACGCATATCCCGAAGGCAGTATCTGGAAACACGAGGTTGGCTGCATTCTCGATATCCTTATGCCTATCAGCCACAATAACAAGAGAATCTCGAGTGCCGATTGAATCCCTTAGCTTCTCGAAGAACCATTGCCATGATTCATTGCTTTCCGACGGAACGATACCAAATGCAAGTGGAAATATGGAGCCATTTGCGTCGTGACTGCATGCAGCAAGCAGCATTCCTCCGATCTGGCATTCATTGTAGATCCATCAACCACAATTATTGGACGACAATAAGGCCAACCATGCTTTGAAGCAGCTAAGCACATGAAAAGGTATTTGAAACACTTTTCTGAGTCTGTCTCAATGTGAATGTCGGAGTCAGGATTTTTGCTCTTAACCATTTCAGCCCACGCGGGCAGACCTGTAATTATTACGAAATCAATATCAAGAATTTGGTTATAGAAGTTATAATGATAGTCAGTGGAATTACCTTTGTATGACTCTACATCATCGCCTCTCAGGCTTGTTAGTGCAGCTTCCTTCGCTCGCCATGCTCTAAGATAGTTGAAATGAACTCCAAATTCAGCTTGCATGTCTCCCTGTATTTCGCGAGGTCTATATGAGGTATTTGTTGGGTCCAAGGATTTTCTCTTAACACACTCGCCAATCATCCAGCTCTTCGCTTGACGATGATGACCTTGAACGATTCCAATTGAACAAGTATGGACGGCGTCGAACAAAAAATTCACTACCTCTCATCCTAGTCGCACGTAATTGCCACGGACAACCTTCATGATCTATACATATCATATGTAACAGAGTAGAGTTCGACCCCTTCACCTTGAATTGATAGTGTTTAGTCATGGCATCGTGATGAAGATGGTATTACAGTAACTTTTTGTTCTCAAAAACAACATTTACGCGCATCGTGATAGGTGTTAAATCAACAATAACTACTGGGCCGGAAAAACTATCACTACTAGGTACATCCTTAGACTGAGATATAATATGATTGGCAATAGAGTGGGCTCCAATACTTGGTGTGGTACTCTTCTTGTTTGAATTAAGAGCAGCATCAGGCACATTCATTCGCCCAGCTTTACAATCATCATGGCCCACCTCTGAGTCAGGGTTGAAAACATGATATTCCAAATCAATTCCATGGTCATTGTGCAAATCTGGACGTACTATGGGAGAAGAGATGTGAGGAGGAGTGGTTATGAGATTACTGTCATTTACAGGTTGGATGGCTTCATCGCTCTGTCCACCCACCCTAGAAGGATGAACGTCAATGTGGTTGCTTTCCCCTACATCCGGTGGCATGCCTTCCGCCGTAAACTCTTCAAATACATCGATGAAAATTGGAAATTTGCTAAGCACGTGAACATCCTTCTTTTTCAATTGTATGTAGAATTTAACGTCAGCATCACATTGTATCCTCACGGGAGGCAGCCCAGGTTCAACAATGTATCGCATGACTATCATCTTGTCTAGGCGACTAATTCCAATAACACCTCTGACCATCTGAATAAGATCAACATATGTTGCGGTCTCGGGCACCAATATTCCCTTCATATCACCACTAACATATCTTGATGTGCCGTCCCATTGACCATTATAGTTGATGAAAACACAAACGTCCTGCATTCCTGGATTTTCAATTGAAAGAATTTGGTCATATTATGTTAGTTGTGATATATATATAACGAGTTAACAAAACCGGTCACAATTATAATAACCGGAAGGTCGTTATGCATTGTGACCGGTATTTGTTATGTATAAAGTGTTGACTTCTTATATAACAAAACCAGTCGCAATGATATTGACCGGACGGTCATTATGCAAATGACCGACCTCAATAGATTATACCGGTCACAATGATATTGATCGGACGGTCATTATGCAAATGACCGAACTCTACTTAAACCGATCACAATGATATTGACCGGACAGTCATTATGCAAATGACCGCACGTAGTACCGGGTCACAGTGATATTGCCGGATGGTCATTGTGCAAATGACCAGTTTATAACTAATATATAGAGTTGACTTATATCGCACGACCAGAAGACCCACAGGTTATACAGAGATCGATAAAACCCCAAATAGTTTGTCAGATATTCATTTTTTAGAATTTGATTCATTTCTAAACCCACACACATTTAGAGCATGTAGCAACAAATAAATGAAAAAAAAGATGCAGCAATACCTCGGCACCACCTGATTGGGATTGGGAAGATCTCTACTAAAATAAATGACGAGCAGATTTGGCTTTTCGAGTTGGTTAAACAGAGTGAACGAAGATTGTGTTAGATTTGTTGGAGTTAGAGTAAGTGTAGATTCAGTGGGTAATGGTGCAGGGAGGGTTCGTGAGCCTTCAGTTATAGAAACGAGAGAAATACGGGGAAAGCAGAAGTTTCAAATTTCATATTTAATGGTACTGTGTCGTCTATGTTGGGGTCGGCGGGGAGGGGGGGTGAGTGGGGCGGGAAGCTGGAAAAATTTCAGTTTAGGGTTGGCTGAGGGCATATATGTCTTTATATATGGTTTCTGAAAACTTTTTTTTAATAATATATTGCATTTGCTAATTTAAGGTGACACGTCATTATAAGTGTAAGCAGCATAAATTTTTAATTTAATTTATAAATTGATAATTTAATGACCTGTTATTGTAATTTTTAAGTAATTATCATTTAGATACACTAATATATAGGAAAAGAGTGGTCATTAGATCGACAAGTTTGCCACAGGGAGAGAGGTCATGACTGTTATGACCGGATGGTCATAACAGTTGTGACCAATACTCTAACTAGGAAGAGAAAAAGGTCAAAACTGCTATGACTATATGGTCATAACAGCGATAACCGTTAGTATAGGAAGATATGTCACAACTGTTATGACCATCCGGTTATAACGGTAATGACCGTTACTCTTGTTCACGATGGGGAGGGAGAGAGGTCATAACTGTTATGACCATCATGTCATAACAGTTATGACCGTCACTATTGGGACAGACGTCATGACTGTTATGACCGATACAATATTTCACGCTAGGGAGAGAGAAAGGTCATAACTGTTATGGTCATACGGTCATAACAGCGATGATCGTTAGTAAACGGAGAAAGGTCACAACTTTTATGACCATCCGGTCATAACGGTAATTACCGTTACTTTAGTTCACGATGGGAAGGTAGAGAGGTCATAACTGTTATGACTACCGTGTCATAACAGTTATGACCGTCACTATTGGGGCAGTTGTACTTTAGGTAATATTTTCGGTGATATTTTAGGTCGCATAAATTTTTATTTCATTTTATAATTTGATAATTGAGGAACCTAATAAAGTCATATTTTAATTATGATCACTTTTTAATTTAATTATGACCTGATAATAATTTAATGACCTGTTATAGCAATTAACGCATATTTTAAGATGCATAAATATTTATTTTATTTTATTCTATAATTTTAGTATTTAATGACATGTTATACCAATTAAGGCATATTTGAACATGCACAAATTTTTTTTTATTTTTATAATTTGAGTATTTAATGATCTGTTACAGCAATTAAGTCATATTTTAAGAAGCGATAATTTTTGGTTATTTGATTATTTGATAATTTGGTAATTGAAGGACCTTTTATCGCAATTAAGTCATATTTTAAGATGCATCAATTTTTTATTTAATTTATAATTTGATAATTTAATGACCTGTTATAGCAATGATTTTATATTTTATTGTAAGGAAAAAGTGGTCATTAAATCGAGGAGTTTGACACAAAGAGAGAGATGATTACTGTTATGACCGGGTGGTCATAACAATTGTGATCGATACTCTAGTTCACGCTAGGAAGAGAGAAAGGTCATAACTGTTATGACCGGGTGGTCATAACTGTTATGACCGGGTGGTCATAACTGTAACGCCCCCAAATCCACGTAGGGCTAATTACGCAAACTTGGGTCGCTACCTTACTTGCTTAACTTAAACCTTACCCAATTTTTAGAGTAAAATTTTTTTTTTCTTTTTGAAATCGTAACTTGAAAACATTGCACAGGTAAAACTTAAAACCTTACATTTAAACTCAAAACTTATTTTCATTCATAAAAACTTAACCTCTTAATATGTACTTACTCGAGTACCGAGCTTTTACCCCTTGGGGAAGTTACCATACTTAAACATAACATAAACCGTGGACCAGACCCGATCTAATGCGGATTGGTACAACAAGAGGCAACTCGTTGCCATATCTACTGAAACTGAAACTGTACCATACATACTTAAAACATAATGTAAACACATTTTTCATTTCAAACATATTTTGGAAACCCGTAGCGGTGTCCATTCCCACGTTTCACAGTCCGCAGCGCCATCTCTCCACAGCTTTGCATCAGGTATTGCCGGTAGGTAGCAGCATGAACGTAAGTAGTGAGCTAAAAAGCTCAGTAAGCACAATATTCGATCCGCATGCATATGAAAGTGCAAGAATACGTGAACCAATTATGATTTCTTATTAATCAGATTATGGTTCCCTATTTAATTCTATACCATGTGTGCACGTACTGAGGTACATAACCATGGAGTGGTTGAAGGTGGTCCGTCCGATCCAACTCAAACCATGAAAGAAAATGTTTAACATGGAGTAGTGGAGACAGCCCATCCAATTCAAGTCAAACCATGGAACATACCGTTTGAACTTACCACGGAGGCAAGCCAGTACAACACAATAATCCTTACTTAACTTATCTCATGTCTTAAGAACTTGTTCTTACCATATATTTCATTATCAGTGAGCATGCTTCGTGATGCCATGATATCGAACATAAAACATAACTTACTTTATCGTAACATACTATCTCATAACTTAACATGCCATGACATACTGCATCGTAACATAACATCATACATAACATAACATAATTCATAACATACTTCATAACATACTTCATAGCATATTTCATAACATACTTCATCTTAACATGAAACATGGACATACTGCATCTTAACATATCATCATGACATATCACATCTTAACATAAACGTACTACTTCATAACATCATAAATCATGAAATGCCATTCATGATTTCATAAAACGTCTTATGCAAACAAACATGTGTTCATGCTGTAGGCGGAGTTGTACTTACCTTCCGTCCTACGCTCTTGATTTATTGTCCCAACTAACGCTGTTCCTTATCCGATACAGCTGCAGGTTCTGCCTGCTCGATAAAGGACATGCTCTAATTTAAACTCATGAAATGTTGGTGACTTAACCAACATGTTTACCTTACATGGTCTTGGTTGTATGTCCCTTTATGCAAAACATCTTACTTGGTTACAATTGGTAACCCTATGTACTAAGCCCATAACATGTTATTAGGGTTAGATCATCTTCCAACCCTGGGCTTCATCCTTAATCCACAAATTATCGGGTTAAATCCATTGACCCTTTAGCTTAGCTTAATCGGTGTCCTTTAGGGTTACATTGGATAACCCTTAAGGCTAAACTAAATCAATGTTATTAGTCAACCAAAGTCAACTATGGTTAACTCCGGTCAACTATGGTCAACCCCCCTTATGGGTCAACCTTTGGGCCTCGGGCTTGACCCGGTAACTCGGGTATAACTCCCGGTTACCTTTCGTAAACTAATCGTTTGCTATACTCTAGCTTGAAAAATTCATTTTCCTTAACTTGGAAAATTTAGGGAAATTAATCCCAAAACTCTTTTTATTTACTTGTAAAAATTCTTCACTTAAATCATAAAAATCCAAACTCTTGGATTAATGCTTTATAAAATCATTTGGGGTTGAAAACTGTCCTTGGAACAGTTTTCCATAATCAAAGCAATAGTTTGTAGAAGAAAAACAGTTTTCTAGAAACATTTGTAAAGCTAGTGGTGCAGGAATTTTGGGATTCCCTGCGTACCCTTCGTAAAACGATCCCAGTTTAAAAATCGGTTTGTAATTTGAAAAAGTTTTCTTCACGAAAGTTCTAGCTCTCGAAAAATGCTAAAACTTTCGTGTTTTACTAAAATTCCAGTTCGGCCTAGATTCGTACCAGTTTTTGTTTGAAACTGGCTGACCCCGAAAAACTGAGTGAAAACTGGGTCTGGGGATCAGCCACGGGTTTTGGGGGAAACGGAGGCCATTGGAGCCTCATTTCGAGAATTCATTTGTGCTGTCCCCTAGAAAAAGTCGTTCTGGACAACTTTCATGTTTTAAATTTTTCCCAATTCGGCCTCTAAAGGCCTTATATTTCACTTTTCCAAAAACTGGGCAGATTTGATCCGAATCTGCCAGTTTTTGTGCTTACTCGGTTTTACGCGTCCTACTTCGCGGAACTAACTCAACCGATCACGCGGGAGCCTAAGTAACCAACATGCAGCGTTAACTAATGTCCCACATGAATCAACACGTGATTCTAACGCAGCCATGCAACCCAAACCAAATCTGCACTATCCTAGGGTTGCATGAACTAGAGGTTGCATCACATCTCATACATGCATTCAAGCCAAACCATGGCTAGCTCTAATAACCATGCACACAAGCCACAACCGGCTGCACACTAATAGGGAACATACCAACCATAAAGTCATGCAATCCTAGCATGCAAACAAGCACAAATATAATGCACACAAGCATAAACAAAACCATAAGCAAACCACCCTTAATACACCCTAATCAAGCACCACACCTAGTCTAGGGCATTAACCATAAAACTTGAGCTTATGCTCTTACAAACCATGCTTGGAAATACACTTAAATTTCCACATTAAAGCTTAAACCAAAAGCTTAAGATTATAGGGTTTACCTCTAGGGTTTGGAAGTTGGTTTACTAGCTTGGATCCAAACTTCCTTACTCCTCCCTTTTGGCTGCCAACAAATCCGGATTTCCCCTCCAAATGGGGTTCCAATTTTCAGCCATGCACATACAAACATACACATAAATATCTCATCTAACTTGCATGGAAAAATATTAGGGTTTGAGGGAGTTTTACCTTAGCTAACCCTAGGGATGGGTTAGAGCATGCAAACCGAAATTCTCCCTCCCTTTTTGGCTCTCCATCACTCGGCTCTAGCTCTCTAAATGGCACCAAAATTTTTCACCAAACTTGGTGATTTCTTGCAGCCAAAACCGAGGCCTCCTATACCCATAAACCTCAAATTTTCTTCTCCTATTTTCTGCACCAACAAGGCCGAACCACTAGCACACCTAGGCACCAAAAATCACTTTGGTTTCTTGGTTGGAGTTTCTTCTCCATACTCGGCCACACCACCATTTTTTTCCCAAAAATTTTTCTCCCTTTTCTTCCTCTCCCATGCACGGCCACTGCCCAGAAAAATGGATCAAAATTTCCAGATTTGCCCCCATGGATTCTAGCTCCAAAACCGAGCACCCTAGTTAGCCTCCCATGGGTTTTTACAACTTTTTCTCTTGGTTCTCTCTTGGTTTCTCTCCTCCTCTCTCTCTCGATTTTGGGGTGCAGAAAAATGGCAAGAACTTAGCCCAATTTTCTGATTTAAATGATTAAATGCTACCTCTATTTATAGGCAAATACAAACTTTCTAAAAATTACATTTTAGCCCCTAAACTTTGAAAATATCAACCCTTGTTCCACAAGGTGGCCGGCCATTAGCTTGGAGAGCAAGGCTAGGATGACATCATGGGCTTACATCATCGCTTACATCATCAAATTTTTAAAATTTGCACTTTGGCCCCAAAAGTGAAAATTCTTGCATTTATGCCCCCTAGGTGGCTGGTTGCTTCCTTGGTGATCAAGTCAAGCTTATCTCATCATGGTGACATCATCTTGATGACATCATGTGCTTACATCATCAATTTTCCAAAATTTACACCTTGACCCCAAAAGTGAAAATTCTTGCATTTATGCCCCTTAGGTGTCAATGGCCGGTCATTTGCTTGCTTTCCAAGCAAATGACATTATCTTGATGACATCATGTGATTACCTCATGCTTACATCACATATTTTCTAAAATTACACTTTTGCCCCTAAAGACTAAATATTTGCAATTTCACCCCCATAGGTGGCCGGCCCTTACTTGTCTTGCAAGGCAAGTCATTGCCTTATTGGGACATCATCTTGATGACATCACTATGCTTACATCGTCAAATTTCCAAAATTTACACTTTTACCCCAAAAGTGAAAATTTTGACATTTTTGCCCCTGCGTGTTACCGGCCCCAATGGGTTACTTGGTGACCAAGTTTTCTATATTTTCATGTCCTTTTGCCCTTGACCTTAACTAGGTGTGCTTGATTTTCTAGGGTGGTTTTAAAACCTATTTGAGCTGTCTCGCCCATACTGACATATTTTACAGTATTTTCTCATACTGCATCATACAATACTGTCAAGTCAACCCGTTGACCACTATTGGTCAAACTTTGACTTTCTTGGTCAAATTTGACTTTTTCGGTCAAACTTTGACTTTTCCGAAATTACGTCCTTTTTCGTCCTTTTCGACTTGAAATGGCGTTTTCTAACCTTAAAAACCTATTTTGAGTCTTATCGAGCCATAAGATCTCCTAAAAATATGAAAAACTCTTAACCGAGCTTTTTCGTAAATATCTCAACGTATACACATAATTCCTTCGAAGAGGAAATGATAACATGAAATTTCTAGGTATTACAATAACAATTGTGACCGATACTATAGTTCATACCAGGGAGAGAGAAAGGTCATAACTGTTATGAACATACGGTCAAAACAGTGATAACCGTCACGATAGGAGAGAGGTCACAACTATTATGACCATCCGGTCATAATGATAATGACCGTTACTCTAGTTAACGGCTGGGAGAGGGGTCAAAACTGTTATGACCACCCGATCATAACAATTTTGACAGTTAGTTTAGGGAGAGAGATCATAACAGTTATGACCATCCGGTCGTAACAATTATGACCGTTACTCTAGTTAACGATAGAGAGCTATAAGCAGAATCTCTTTCTCTCACCGTCACTAGATGAGTTAATCCATTTTACTATCAAGATTCATAGCAGCCTCTGACAGCCATTCTCTGGCAAAGGTAACTTCAACATCACCTTTTTACCCTCGTTTCTCTTGTTTTGTTCTGTCCCAGCCGAGTAAAGGTCAGATTCTTAATTAAAATGGTTTGAGTTTTATTAAAAGTTTCTATGTCCGGAGAGTTGTTGAGCCCTTCACAACTAGAAAAAGAATATCAAGATTGGGTTCGTTAGATGCACATGCAGTATGACGAAGAGGTTGTCGATGGCGAAGAGCAACCAGTTATTGTTGTCAGCCGTGTGAATATCAAAGATAATGGAATGTTGAGATTTTAATAGCCGAACATTCCATTATCTGTGGTATTCACACGGCTGAGAACAATAACTGGTTGCTCTTCGCCATCGACAACCTCTTCGTCATACTGCATGTGCATCTAACGAACCCAATCTTGATATTCTTTTTCTAGTTGCAAAGGGCTCAACAACTGTCCGGACATAGAAACTTTTAATAAAACTCAAACCATTTCAATTAAGAATCTGAACTTTACTCGGCTAGGACAGAACAAAACAAGAGAAACGAGGGTAAAACTGTGATGTTGAAGTTACCTTTGCCAGAGAACGGCTGTCAGAGGCTGCTGTGAATCTCGACAGTAGAATGGATTAACTCATCGGGTGACAGTGAGAGAGACAGATTCCGTTTAAAGCTCCCTATCGTTATCTAGAGTAACGGTCATAACCGCTATGATCGGATGGTCACAACGGTTATGCACTCTCTCCCTATACTAACGATCATCTCTGTTATGACATGGTGGTCATAACAATTATGACCTCTCCCTCCCAATCGTAAACTAGCATATCGGTCATAACTATTATGACCGGTTGGTCATAACTGTTATGACATCTCTTCCTATCGTGACCTAAAGTGTCGGTTATAACTGTTATGACCGGATGGTCATAACTGTTATGACCTCTCTTCCTACTGTAAAACACTAAAGTAACGGTCATCACTGTTATGACATGGTGGTCATAACAGTTATTACCTCTCTCCTTATCGTGATATACAGTAACGGTCATTACTTTTATGACCGGATGGTTATAACTGTTATGACCTCTCTCTCTACATATCAACTAGAGAGTAATGGTCATAACTATTATGACCTGTTGGTCATTATAAAAATGACCATCCGAAAATTTCAAACTGAGTCATTTTCATTATGACCAACAAGTCCGAATGAAAATGACCATCTGGAAATCATAAAAAATTACTAACTTTATGTATTTTAAGCAAATATTTTTCAACAGATCATTTAGAAAGGTGGAATCTCATAAAAAACAATATAAAAATGAAAACTTTTTTTCTACATATTCAATAAGAACTTTACCTTCTTACTGAAAGTTATTAAAAACGTAAACTTTATAAACATAAAAACATAAATCAACTTTTCCTTGGCCGATGGGCTTTTAGATGCCGAAGTCGATACTCGGACACACCTCCTTGCAGGAGTTGTGTTTTTCTCACACATTTTCATCGCCTTCGACATGGGGAGTTTTTTTTTTTTTTTTTTAAGATTTCTGACGTTAACACACTTGCAAGCAGTTTATCAACGGATCTTCGTGTTGGTTTTGGCCGGTTTCCGAGCAGTACCTGTTGGTTGCAACTCTCTCTCTCTCTAGAATCGGGGTTTCTCTCTCTAAAACATTGTAGATTTCTCTCTCTAAAACCATATTGAAGGGTTTGATATAGGAAAGCGTGAGGGACAGTGACTCTTCGGCTGGTGGGAGACAAGGGTAACCCTGACTTTTGGCATTCCCTAAAATCTGGTGGGCCCTACAAAGCTGACGTGGCATTACTCTTGTGTACGGTATAGGGTAGAAGTCATAACAGTTATGACCGGACGGTCAAGACGGTTATGACCGTTGATGTAGAATAAGGGTCATAATTGATATGACTACTCGGTCATAACGGTTATGACCGGTGAAGAGTAGCGGTCATAATGGTTATTACCGGACGGTCATAATGGTTATTACCGGACGGTCCTAACGGTTTTTACCGTTACTCTTGTACACGGTATAATGTTGCGGTCATAACTGTTATGACCACTCGGTCAAACCGGTTATGACCGTTACTCTTGTCGTCTCACGGTATAGAGTAGCGGTCATAACGGTTATTACCGGACGGTCATAATGGTTTTTACCGTTTCTCTTATTCACGGTATATTGTTGCGGTCATAACTGTTATGACCTCTCGGTCAGAACAGTTATGACCGTTACTCTTGTCGTCTCACGGTATAGAGTAGCAGTCATAATTGTTATGACCACTCGGTCATAACAGTTTTTACCGTTACTCTTGTTCAGGGTATAGTGTTATGACCGTTACTCTTGTCGTCTCACGGTATAGAGTAGCAGTCATAATTGTTATGACCACTCGGTCATAACAGTTTTTACCGTTACTCTTGTTCAGGGTATAGTGTTACGGTCATAACTGTTATGACCACTCGGTCAGAACAGTTATGACTGTTCCTCTTGTCGTCTCACGGTATAGAGTAGCGGTCACAACGGTTATGACCGCGAGGTAGTAAACGTTATGACCGTTACTCTTAGTCACAGTACAGAGTAGCGGTCATAACAGTTATGACCAGGTGGTTATAACGGTTATGACCATTACTTATGTTACGAGATATCGTGAATAACGTAATAGTCATAATCGTTATGACCGTCCGGTCATAACAGTGATGTTTTTCGCAGTCAGTTTCGTGTCTTTCGACATTTAACGGTTTTTGAAGATTTTTCGACGTTCACAGGCGTCGAAGCGGTTTATGGAGGAATTTTGTGGTGGTTTCGGGCGGTTTCCAAGCAGTTCCCGCCGGTTGCAACTCTTTCTCTTTCTGGATTTCAGTTTCTCTCTTTAAAACACTGTAGATGCTGGTTTGGATATTTTTTTGGGGCATGCGAGGGAGATGAGGGTAAACGTGAAAATTTGTACACATTAAATACTACTGGGCCCCACAGATCTGACGTGGCAGTGCTAGAACTGAAGGGAACAAAAAGTGGTGCTGAATTTAATATTATATTCTCCAGAGATGCTATTAATGAAATTTACCCGGAAATCTTCATTCTCTTTCCTCTCTATCTATTCCTTTTGTTTTTTTTTTTATGGTTCCTCTCTCTCTACTTGCAGTCCACAAAACAAAAACTCACACCCAACAAAAAGGAAAGCCGCCCACCCTCTCACCATCGTGAGCCCAAGGCCGTCGCCCACCTTCCTGTCACAAGCCAAAAGCCACCTACCATCGGTCTATGCGAAGTAAGATTTGCCACCATTGACTCCGCGAATTCAGATCCGCCACCACGAGCCTTTGCAAAACCCCAAGCGTATTACATTCGTGTGAGATCGCAAGTCTCCCTCCGCTCTTTAGCCAAATCAGTAGGATCGTTGGGTCTTCTTCTTCCTTCCCTTTTTTTTTTTTTTTTTTGGTTGAACTTGTAAGCGAATATTTTGTAATTTGCTTAAGTGTTTACGTGGGACTTTGACTTAGTGCTGGGTTTTTTAGAAGAAAGTGACCAAGGGAGAAGAAGGGGGAGAAATTTTTTTATTTTAATTTTTTTTAGGTTTTCCTTTTAGTTTTGAAAAATAATCGGTATATAATTTTTCAAAAAAAAGAAATCAGTACATATGTTAAGGGATAGTTTAGTCTTTTTAAAGTTAGTTAATAGAAAAATGTGTGTTTTTAGACGTCCCTTGGATAAAAAGACCAACTTGCACTTTTTTAATAAGTTCAGGGATCAATCAATCCAAAAAAAAAAAAAAAAAAATTCAGGGACCGAATGACACCTTCATAGAAAGTTTAGAAACTAATGTAACAATTTACCCTAATTATAAAAACAATCTTTTTGATGAAATTATTTCTTTTTTAATGTAATTTAAGTTTGTAACATGTTTACATAATAATGTAGTAAAAGAAATTGTTGATTCTTATGTCTGACAGAAACCAAATACTCAAATAAATGATGCTTGTTTATTTATTCATTTATTTTGATAATCAAGACTTCATTAGGAAACACCTAAAAGCGAAACAATACAAAGGAGTAAACAAAATAAAGTTGGGGCCAGGGAATAACCAAAAAAGTTACACCACTAAGCAACAAGTCAGCTAATTAGAGTAAAGAATTAAGAACAAATCTTTGGTGAACTTTCCAAGAACAATCAAGATCGTTGATTAGAGCTCATTTTGCAACCCAGCAATTGTAGAGTTTCGAGCTCTTGGGACCCTACCAAACTTAGCCGTTGCGAAAGACTTCATAAGGCTTTTAATTTCTTCAGTAATGAGCAAAATCTTCTAGACTGATCTCAATAAGGTTATTTAACAGCTTTGGCCACTTAAAAGTTGAAACACTAGACTGATTCTAATTCAGTCTTTTCGCCAATCAAAACACTCCCACTAAAGCAGGGATCTCCCATTCAACAACATCGAAGGTGTTAAATTTTTTGACCCACAGTGTCTCAAAGCTTCGCAGTAGCATTGCGGAACATGAGAATGGTAGCAGCTCCATGCTGTCTAAAAACAACATTACAAAAGTCATTTCAAATGGTTTTGAGGTAACACCACTAAATATAAGATCATTATGAGACTTTATTTTGTCCATCACTAAAGCACAAAGGATGAAAAATATGTTCCTGTCTATACTAAAGCACTTAATAATAGTAGAAGGATCCAAAATGATGCTAATTAAGCCAAGGAGGGTCAAAATAATAATAATAATAATAATAATAATAACAAAAGAAGCATGGAGGGTTGTACATGAATTACCTTGCCAACTTCTAAATCAGCAAGCTCTAGCAAACTGGCACCAAAAAAATGAGACGGCAATTGTGAAGAAAGGGTTACGGCCCCTGCTAAGGGCAAAAAAAAAAAAAAAAAAAAAAAAAAAGAGAAAAAAATCTAAACATGATAAATAGTCAGAATACAAATAATCGTAATAGTAAAAGATCTGAATTTCATTAAAGCTATTAGGAGTTCAAATCTTGTCAACTTTGCAGTCATCACAAACAAATAGGTAACAGATAGCTCAAACAAAAACATTCCAAGCAATCTCACATAATAACATGTTAAAGATCGAACTTTAATTTGCAGTCATCTCCATGCATTAACCCACACCCCATTCTTTTTTAATGCTTGTACTAAATCAGTACTACTGATCACTATGTAGTTTATTCTCATAATCACTTCCTTATCCCTTGTACCTTCTCTTTATCCTGTATATCACACCTTTTTTAACATTGCAACAAATAAGGATAAAATATCGTTTACTATTATTTTGAAAAACAAAAAGGAGTCATGTCGCTAAAAGCTTCAACTTGTTATGACTTAGACAAAGGCATGGATCTAGGCTTACAATTTATAAACTAAACAAAGTACCACAGTTAACTATATGACTATACATTTTTACACAAAAACGATCATGGCAAAATAACCTTAAAAAAAAAAAAAACACACACACACACACGCACACATTTTGAATTCATTAGACTTCGTACTAAAAAGATACATAGGGACAACAAAAATTTCTAAAAACCACAGCAACATTGATTCTAGAGGAATGGAGAAGCTAATGGGAGGGGGAAAAAATCTTTTCTTCGACCAAATCAAGAATCTTACCAAAATAGAGTGCAAATTATCAAATCCCCCCCCCCCCCCCCCCAAAAAAAAAAACCCCAAAAAAAATTCTTCTCCAGGAAAATATAGGGAGGAAAAAAAGCTAAAAGGAAAACCACAAAAAACAACATCAAGAAGAAGAAAAAAATGCAAAAAAAAAAAAAAATTAAAATTTTGAATTCACTCTGATTTATAATAGAGTAATAATAAATAAATGAAGTACTTATCATTTTCTTAAACATCTAAAGAACTGGAAAAAAAAAAAAAAAAAAAGGTGAAGACTGCTTAAATCATGTTAATTTGGCAGATCCACTAGAAAAACATATAAAGACGAAAAAAATAGACAAATATAAACAAACATAAACCAACATGTACATAACATTTCCTCATAAACAGAAATTATGGTTGAGGAAGTAAAACCAATGAAGTTTAAATATAATGAAACTACCCTGGATGCATTAAAACTATATTCATTTGTCTCATTTCAACCTTTTTCAACCCCCTGCCATATGACTAAAATAGCATATATTCAGGGCTAATTTCTCGTTCCCATTGTCTAAACGTAGAATGCAGGAAAAAAAAAATGTAGCATTATAAGCTCAATGTTTTTACCATAGCAAATTCTTGAAGAAATATATCATCTCACAAAGGCACCCTCAAATTTTTACTGATTAAAGAAAGACAAAAAACAGTATATTATTTTTATGATTTGGAACAATTGTTAAAGATGGCATACAACTTGCAATCTTACCTTTTCTGTCAGCATAAAAGAAACTACTTGATAACAGCCAGGAATCAGCTCATTCTCCATTTTTGATCGAAGGCCATTTCTGCTCTGGCACAAAAGGACTGCAAGAAGGCTAAATATTTAATCTTAATAGACTAAACCAATGAAGATGAAAAAATAAGCATGCAAAATAAGATAGAATAAGAAAAAAAAGATGTCACAACTACATGATATAATCGACAACAATTCTACATTTAAATACTGACATGAAATGCCCATCTATTTTATTTTATTTTTTAACTAAATCACCTATTTTTTGGCCTTGGGTCTAATTTATCTATTTATGGCTAGAAGATAACTTTCCCGCTTAGGTAACAGCAATCCAATTCTTTTTCAATTCCCCCTTCCCCTTTTCAAGAAATGCTTGTTAGCATACCCGTACAGTCTTCTTAGAACTTTTCCATTTGCGATATAGAAGAAAAAATTAGGTTCATCAAATCAAATGTAACTCTTGGACCAAGTGCGACAAATTTAGTCGACAAAAAAAAAAAAAAAAAAAAAAAAAAAGGAAGGGGGGGAGGGAGAAAAAGTTTTTGCATATGTTCACAAAATACTATTACATATAGTTAGAAACCCTCTAATTAATGATGTCTTACAATAGAGATCAACTGCTTTTTTCTCATAACTTAACCATGCATACGTTCACAAAAAAGGGGGGAAAAAGTCTTCGCAGTAAACAAAATAGTTTTTTACCAGCTTCAAAACTAAAACAACATCCAAGTAAGAACTACAAAATCCATCAAGGACATTTACAATACAGCTTTAACCATAAAAGGGCTGCATTTGTAAAAGTTACCCCATCATTACAGAAATTTAACTTCAAATAGCAAGGGCACAGCATGAGAAGAAGATGAAAAGGATCGAGAGAGAATAGAGGTAGAACGAGAGCGTGAGAAGAGAGAAGTAAAAGAAAGGAAAAGAAAAATGGGACTACAAATTCGACACGTGGTAGAAGGATACCTCATCAATTTATGAAATTTTTAAAAAAAAATTTAAAGATAATGTTAACAGAAAAAAAAAAACAAAATTACGTGCAAAGTTTTTTTTTTTTTTTTTTTTTAATTTGGGGTAAATGCTCTCATGGAGAGTTAATACATAGAAAAAAAATAAAGCAGATAAAAAGTTAATTAAGTAATATAAAAATGTATGAATATCACATATGATAATTAACAACATCTGCTACATGTTTTCTTTTAAATTTCTCGACTGTTCATTCACAAATTATTATAACCCTCTCGATCAAGCTGACTGCATATTTTTGTATTAATTGATGTGACAAAATCGATACACCATACAAGTATTCTTGATATGGAAATTACATTCTTTATGGTCCATCAAGATATTGCTTTGTACAAGTCATTAACAGATCAATGACTCAGAGAAATTTGAATTTTAGGGAAAAAAAAAATTTCGATTGAAGTTGATGCAAGAAATTAAGGGGGAAAAAAGAAACACAAATTGCAAAAAAACTGCCTATTAAGCTCGACAACAAATATCATTATTAGACATAAGCTTCCTCTAAATATCACATAACCTTATACTCCTCACATTGAGACATGACATTGAGAAGAAATTAGTTAGAATATATCAATTGAAAATACTTCTGAAAGAAGAATACCACTGTCACTATGGAAAAAATTAGATTTGACGTCGCTTCACAACTGACATCAAATCCGCAGTGCATCGGTAAGAAAACCGACGTCATAGCGGTGATGTGGAAAGTGGTAAGGCAAAGCAAAGAGAATGGTGACGGCGGCAGCAGAACAGCAAGGAGACGGCATGGCAGGTAAACGGCGCAGCAGCGGCGTCGAGGAAATGGAGGGAGATACCGTAGGTGGATTGACAACAATGATGGAGACTTCAATAATCTACACCAAAATAAACTCGACACACATAAAAAAAAAAAAAAAAAAAAAAAAAAAAAAAAAAAAAAACCTTGATATTACTAATTCGAAAGACTATATGTAGGATTTTTTCAAAAAACAATTCAAGCTTCACGTACCTTAAACAACTAGAAAAAATTGAGGCTTCAAGGGCTCTAGGGCTCAAGGTGAGAGGAAGAAGAAGAAAGAGAGCCGAATGAGAGAACTGATAAAGTTAACTGTGATATCTAGGTCTTGGGGAGTGGGAGTTGAATTTTAAAAGTTTTAACCGACGTAGAAACTTGTGAAAAGTCCCTGAAAATGCCTATTTCCGAGGAGTGGGTTGTGGTATAACATCAATTGGCAGACAACCGATGTGAAAATACACTTCCTGGGCCTCGGGTAGCACATAGCTAGTTTCTACATCGGTTGACTGCTAACCGACATACATACTAACCTTTGCACGTTGGTTTTTTGCCAACCGATGTGGAAAGGTCCTTTTACAACCTTTAACGTCGGTTGCCAGTGAATCGATGAGGAAAATCTCACGACCGACGTCTATGATTTTTCACATCAGTCAATGAGAAATCACCTGATTCTTGTAGTGTGTCCGCATTAAACAAAAGAAACATAAATAATTATACGATTTAGCAATCAAATATGACAAAGAACACCATAAGAAGCAAGTGCGAAGGTAGCAACAAAAGAGTACCGATAACTCTAGGAATTAGAGTTATCTTAGGCACTTTTAGACTTAAATGTAGTTGGTTTAGAGAGTTTTTGTGTTATTTTTTTAGCATATTTTCCTCTGTTTTATGTTTATGTGAACTTTTTATCTTGGGTTTAGTGTTTGGTTGAAATCATTGCAAAAGTGAAGAAAAATAGGATCAAATGATGGCTGATGTGTGTTTTAGTTCTTGTGTGAATTGTGGAAGAATCTGAGCGAAAAATGCTGTAGTGATTCTCATAGCAATCCTTACAGCAAGTTGTAGCAGAAGCAAACAAGAAGCACTAGCTAGCATTATTGCAACAAGAAGAATACAACTCATATTTTGGGGGGGACCATTTTTCTACCTTAGCTGTGAGGTTACGTGAGCCTTGGTTGATGCCTTAAAGGGTTAGTACAATTAGAGGCAGCCGTATGAAGTGAGGGAGAAGCTGAAAAATAGGGAAATTTGGGGAGAGTACAGAGAAGAAAGAGGAAAGAGTAAAGGGAGAAAGTGAACTCAGAGATTTCCTACATTTTTTCAGAGAGTGACCTAAGAAGAAGAAGGAAAGAACAAGGACACATCTAGCCATTAGGAGTTTTTCTCTTGCTTACTCTTCCTTTGATTTATTTCTTGATTTTCATTCTCTGTTGAACAATGGATTATGTTCTTAAGTTTGTTTTCGTAATTCTAAACATGAGCTAAATTTCTTTAGCTGGGATTGTTGATGGACCCAAAATTAGGAGGATGAATTGAATGTTTGTTGGAATGTTGAGCAAATTTCTTTCATGTTCATTCAAGTGCTTTGATTGTTTAATTTTTATTGTTGATTGGCCATCAATTTATAGGAAACTAGGCTTTGATTAACTATGGAAAGATTAATTTGAGCTGGATCTAATTTAGATGATGCAAGTTCAATATGCTTTTTGAAGTTGATATTGATTTGTGAATGGTATCGGAATATGCTATTTACCTTGTATAACCCATTGAAATTGGTGCATGAATTTGTGTTCTGAGAACTAGATTCACATAAGAATATGTTGAAAAAGGTTTAAAGAATTTTAGTCATAATTAATTTGGAAGAATTTTATGATAAAATTGAATTTCAGTTAACAGGACATTTTTTGCTGAGCATTTCTTATAGCATTCGGATCAGACTTGCAATTGTGGGGAAATTGGCAATCCTAGCATAATTCTCATTTTTGATTTACAAACTCTTGATTAAATCTTGTTCTTTTTGTCCATTTTAGTGCATTTTCACTATACTCATTTTATTTCATCAGATTATTGCCATTTTATTTAGTTTAATTTTAATCCAAGTTTATTTGTGCTTGATTTCTTTTGCAAATTCACTTTTGTGATTCAATTCCTATAGAGACGATACTCAACTCACTTTCTATATTACTCGTTCGATTATGTACACTTGCGTAGGTTTATACACACTAAATAATCGTAAATAAGTTTTTGAGGCCATTACCGGGGATTGAAATCATTAAAAATATTTGCAAAAGTTATTTTGTTTTAGTACTTTTTTTTGCATTTTCTTATTGGTTGAATTTTTTTTATTTTCAAGAACTTGCTTTCTTTGCATGAATAACCAGCGAAACCAAGAGTTGCTGCCCTCGGGCCCAGAAATTAAAAGAACAATTCTAGCAAGGAGAAGGAAGCAACAAGGTCTAGCAGGTATGGAAGAAATAGCAGAAAGAGTTGCTATCAATATGGCTAATGATGGACAGTAAGTGAATGTCAACAATCTATTGTCTCAACTAGTTTTGGTGGATGACAGAGACAGGACCATTTGAGAGTATGCTGTACCCATTCTACATGGGCTTAATCCAAGTATTATTAGGCCAGAAATACAAACGCCACAGTTTGAACCCTAGCCGGTTATGTTCCAAATGTTGCAAACCGTAGGCCAGTTCAGTGGAATGGCACATGCACCTTCGGCTATTCATGGAAGTGTGTGATTCTTTCAAGCTACTAGGGGTGTCCGAGGAAGCATTGAGGCTGAAGTTATTCCCTTATTTCTTGGGGGATAGAGCTAGAGCATGGCTTAATTTGTTGCCACCAGATTCAATAGCAAAATGGAATGACTTGGCAGAAAAGTTCCTCATGAAGTATTTTCCTCCAACCAAGAATGCCAAGCTTAGAAATGACATCACTTCAATCCAACAATCGGAGGGAGAATCCTTGTATGAAGCATGGGAGAGATTCAAAGAGCTGTCGCGAAAATGCCCTCATCATGGGATTCCCCATTGGATTCAGATGGAAACATTTTATAATGGGTTCAATGGGCAAACACGTACAATAGTTGATGCGGCTGCCAATGGTGCTCTTTTAGCCAAATTGTACAATGAAGCATATGAGATTTTGGAAAGGATGGCAACCAATAATTATCAATGGCCCACCGAGAGACTCAATGCTTGAAAGGCTGCATGATTTTATGAAGTAGATGCTATTACTGTACTTTCAGCCCAAGTATCGAATTTGACAAATATGGTCAAGACTATGAGCATGTCGGTGGGTGTTAATTCGGTGCAATCTGTTGACGTCACTTGTGTTTATTATGGAGAGGGACATTTGTATAAGGATTGCCCTTCTAATCTAGCCTCTACTTGTTATGTGGGTAATTTCAATAGGAACAATCTTTATTCGGTGCCTTACAATCCGGGGTTGAGACAACACCCAAACTTTTCATGGAGCAACCAAGGTGCTAATTCTAGTAGAGCAAATGCTTATCATCAACCTTCTTATTCATCGGGCTTTCCATCTCAACAACCAAGAACTGAAGCTATAGAATCATTTAGCTCATTGGAGAATTTGATCAAGGAGTATATAGCAAAGAATGATGCTAGAGTTCAGAGTCATGATGCGATATTGAGGAGCTTGGAGAATCAGATTGGGCAGATTGCAAATGCCTTGAATGTCAAGATGCAAGGCTCTCTTCCAAGTAATACGGAAGATCCAAGGAAAGAAGGGAAAGAACACTACAATGCAATTTTATTAAGGAGTGGAAATGAGCTAGAACCAAGGGCAAAGCCAAAAGTTATACAGAATGAGCCAATTTCAATCCAAGAGCAAGACGAGCAACTTCAACAAGAAGAAAAGCAGGGTACAAATCAGGAGCTGGAATCTGACTTGAAAAATCCTCCAGCATTTCCGCAGCATTCTGGTATAGCAGGAATTACAGAACCCAACAATAACAAACTACCTCCACCATTTCCTCAGTAGTTTCAAAAGCAACAAAAGGATGATCAGTTCCGTAAATTTCTGGATGTCCTTAAGCAGCTTCACATCAATATATCTCTTGTTAAAGCCTCGGAACAGATGCTGAATTATGCCAAATTCATGAAAGATTTGGTCACTAAGAAGCGTATATTTGATGAATTTGAAACTGTAGCTTTGACAGAGGAATGCAGCGTCATATTGCATAATAAACTCCCTCCCAAGCTGAAGGATCTGGGAAGTTTTACAATATCGTGCTCAATTGGAAACCAATACTTTGGTAAGGCTTTATGTGATTTGGGAACTAGTATTAATTTGATGCTAATATCCATCTTTAAGAAGTTAAGAATTGGTGAAGCATGGCCTACCATAATATCATTGCAGCTTGCTGATAGGTCTGTCACACATCTTGAAGGGAAGATTGAAGATGTTCTAGTAAAGGTGGACAAGTTCATTTTTCCTACAGATTTTATCATTCTTGATTATGAGGTTGACAAGGAAGTGCCAATCATCTTGGGAAGGCCCTTGCTATGAGCCGCACCTTGATTGATATGCAAAATGGGGAATTAACTATGAGGGTACAAGATGAGTAGGGGACATTTAATGTGCTTAAGGCTATGAAGTTTCCGGTTAAGGTGAAGGAGTGTTCGGCCATATCTGCTTTTGATTCCTTAGTGGCCGAATAGTTTGAGGCAAGTAACGAACAAGATTTAATACTTTTCTCGTTGGCATTGGATTCGGTTGAGGATAAAGATGATTTTGTTGAACAACTTGTTTGATTAAATGGTAATGCAATTGCACCAAGATCTTTGTGGAAATTTGAATCATTGGATCTATCAAACCGTGAACACAAGTCATCCAAGTCCTCAAGGGAAAAGCCACTAGCGTTAGAATTGAAACCTCTACCATCTCTTTTGAGGTATACTTATTTGGGAGAACCCTCGACTCTGCTGGTGATCATTGCTGTAGACTTGACTAAAGATCAAGAGCAGACTTTGCTTCATATTCTAAGAAAATTCCAAGGTGTCATCGGCTGGACAATAGCAATTATAAAGGGTATAAGTCCCTCATTTTGTATGCACAAGATTCTTTTAGAGGATGATAAGAAAGGGTCTATAGAAGGTCAACGACAAATGAATCCGATCATGGAGGAGGTAGTCAAGAATGAGATAATTAAGTGGTTGGATGCAGGGATAATTTACTTAATCTCCAATAGTTCGTGGGTCAGTCCGATTTAGTGTGTACCCAAGAAAGGGGATTACTGTTGTGGAAAATGAAAATAATGAATTGATTAAAACAAGAATAGTAATAGGTTGGCAGATTTATATGGACTACAAGAAGCTTAACAAAGCCACACAGAATGATCACTTCACACTCCCATTCATTGATCAAATGCTAGATAGATTGGCAGGGAAGGAATTATATTGCTTCTTGGATGGATATTCAGGTTATAATCAAATTGCCATAGCCCCGAAGGACCAATACAAGACAACCTTCACTTGTCCATTTGGTACATTTGCCTTTAGAAAGATGCCATTTGGCTTGTGCAACGCACCTGTAACTTTTCAGTGGTGTATGATGGCGATTTTCACTGATATGGTAAAACAATACATGGAGGTGTTCGTGGATGATTTTTTAGTTTTTGGAGAAAACTTAGAAGATTGCCTCACCAACTTGGCAAGGGTCTTGAAGCGTTGTGAAGAGACCAATTTGGTCCTTAATTGGGAAAAGTGTCACTTTATAGTCAAGGAGGGCATAGTGTTGAGACATCGAGTTTCAAGAAATGGCCTTGAGGTTGACAAAGCAAAGATTGCTATAATTGAGAAATTGCCACCACCATCAAATGTGAAAGGGCTTTAGAGTTTTCTTTGGCATGTGGGCTTCTATCGAAGATTTATCTGAGATTTTTCCAAGATCTCCAAACTTCTTTGCAGCTCATTAGAGAAGGACAGCCAATTCGTTTTTGACAAGGCATGTTTGTTAGCATTGACAGAATTGAAGAAGAAGCTCATTTCAGCACCAATCAAATTAGGCCCAAATTGGTCTTTACCATTTGAAGTGATGTATGATGCGAGTGATTAGGCTGTGGAAGCTGTTTTAGGTTAGCTCAAAAACAAGATATTCCACTCAATTAACTATGCTAGTTAGACTCTATCAGAGGCCCAACTTAATTACATGGTGACAGAGAAAGAATTGCTGGCTGTTGTCTTCGCCTTTAACAAATTTCGAGCTTATTTGATAGGAGCAAAGGTCACGGTTTTCACAAACCATGCGGCCATCAAATACTTGGTAAAGAAAAAGGATGCAAAGCCAAGGCTGATTAGATGGGTGCTTCGGCTTCAAGAATTTGACCTGGAGATAAAAGATATAAAAGGAACAAAGAACCGAGTGGCTGATCATTTGTCTCGATTGGAGAAAGTTGAGAAGGGCACGGATTCAGAGGTCATTAATGAGGTGTTTTCGGATGAGCAGATTTTGGTTGTCACTAGAACTAATACTAGGTTGCCTTAGTATGCTGATTTGGTAAATTATTTAATGAGTGGGCTGTTACCTCCTGATTTGTATAGTCAACAAAAGAAGAAGTTTTTGCATGAGGTGAAATTTTACATTTGGGATGAACCTTACTTGTTCAAAAAATGTGCTAATCAGATTTTGCAACGGTGTATCCCTGATGCGGAAATCGAACAAGTGCTGCAACATTGCCATGATTCTCCGTATGGAGGGCATTTTCAAAGTGACAAGACTACAATAAAGGTCTTGCAATCTGACTTTTATTGGCCCGGCTTGTTTCGAGATACGCAAAATTTTGTGCTATAGTGTAATAGATGTCAACGGGTTAGTGGTATCTCAAGACAACATGAAATGCCACTAAACAACATTCTTGAGGTTCAGTTGTTTGATGTGTGGAGGATCGACTTTATGGGTCCTTTTATTCCTTTTTTGGTAATTTATACATACTAGTGGTAGTTGATTATGTTTCCAAGTGGGTAGAAGTTGCTGCCCTACCAACCAATAACTCAAAAGTGGTGGTACAATTCATGAAGAAGTAAATTTTCATAAGGTGTGGTACACCAAAGGCAGTGTTCAGTGATGAAGGGACACATTTTTGTAGTAAGTATTTTGAGACTTTGTTGGCAAAGTACAACGTCTGTCATTAGGTAGCTACTGCTTATCACTATTGGGTAAGCGAAAACTTCGAACAAGCAAATCAAAGTCATTTTGGAGAAAACTATATGTCCTATAAGAAATGATTGGTCCAAGAAGTTGGAAGATGCATTGTGGGCCTATAGTACTACCTTTAATACTCCAATTGGAATGTCACTGTATCAACTTGTGTTTGGGAAGACTTACCATTTGCCTTTGGAGTAGGAGCACAAGGCATATTGGGCACTTCAACAGTTGAATATAGACATGAGTGCTGCTAGAGAAAAGAGATTGATGCAACTTAATGAGCTTAATGAATTTCGATTATGAGCTTAAGAGAATGCCAAGCTCTACAAGGAAAAAGTCAAGCGTTGGCATGACAGGAAAATCATCAATAGAACATTTGAATCAGGGTAGCAACTTCTACTATTCAATTCAAGATTAAGGCTTTGTTTGGTAACAAAGTTTAACTCCAACTAAACTGTATTTTTTCATCTCAATTTTTGTCTTTTTCTAAAAAATAACAACATTTATAACTACTTTTTAAAAAGTCAACTCAACTCAAACTTAAAAATTTCATCATAACTCAAACTCAACTAATTCACCAAATGGACCATAAAGCTTTTTCCTGGGAAATTGAAGTGTCAGTGGTCTAGCCCGTTCACAATTTCTTCTATTTTTCCTTATGGAGCAGTAGAATTACAAGATAATCCAACAGGAAGGAAATTTTTAGTGAATGGTCAGCGAGTCAAGCACTATTGGGGAAGTCCTGTGGAGCGTTCCAAGTCTACCATCATTCTTAAAGACACTTAAAACAGAAAAGTAGTTAGGCTGATGACTTAAAAACAAGCACTTTTTGGAGGCAACCCAAATATTTCTTTGTTTTGTTACTTTGATTTGTTTTAATTTGTTTGAGTTGTTGATTCAGTAGTTGTTAAGTAATTTGAACTGATTATGATATTTTTCTATGTGGAAAGTGACCTAGGAATCAACTTTACAGAGCAATCTCTATTAATTTTGTTGCAGGAAATGCTGCAGTATTTCAAAATTAAAAGGGGGAGCAATCTGTATTAATTTTGCTGCAGGAAATGTTACAGCATTTCAAAAAAAAAAAAAAAAACGGACAATCGTTTCAAAGCTCTTTGTGTAAATGTAATATCTGATTTTTCTTTGTTACTATTTCCTTTTTAAAGGAATTAAATGCATGCTGTATAGGCATTTATGAAAAAGTTCGCTTTAGGACTCTATTATGTGTTACGAGTTCTTACAAGCTTTATAAGACTCGAATATGCTTGTTTTGAGTGATAAATGGTCTTTTCGGATAAAAAGAGATGAAATTTACATGATTCTAGGAAAGTCAAATGGTTGACCAAAAAAGTCAACTTTGACCCGAAAAAGTCAAAGTTTGACTAACAGTACAATTTTGTGACACACAGTATAGGAAAAATACTACGAAAACCCATTTTTTCGGATAAGATGACATAAATGAGAACTAAAACCACCGTAGAAAAATCAAGCACGCAAAGTTAGGGCACAGGGCAAAAGGGTTTGAAAAAATAAGAAAAAAATTTTTCAGCCCGATTTTTCACAGATAAAATTTTTACGACAGCATAAAATATTAATACTGTGTATTAGTACAACACAGTATTAAATTTATCTGTGTTAAGTTTAAATTATACTGCTTTTTGAAAAAATAGCCAAACAAGTCTTTATGATTTATGACATCACCACTTTTTTATTTATGACATCATCAACTTTTTGAGAACTAATCCACACAAGACAAGTGTCTTGTTCTAGCACATTCTTGCTTGCTCTCCAAGTAGTATGGCTGGCCACCTAGCTAGGCTTTTGTGTGATTTTTTAAAAATTTTGGGGTCAAAATGAAAAATTTCAAAAGTCCCACATTGCCTATAAATAGAGGTGTTCCCTATTCATTTAAATCAGAAAATTTAGTGAAATTCTAGCCATTTTTCTCCAAGAAAGCCGAGAGGGAGAGAGAGGAAGAAATCAGAAAAATTTTCTTGAGCCAACCTTAGGGGGTGTTCGATTTGAGTAGAGAAAGCAAGAGGGGGAGTAGAAAAAATTTTCCAGCCACTTTTATAGCTGCTGCCATGGGGTAGTAAGCAGGGGAAACCAAGAAGAAAAGTCCAAAAATCTAGGGGACACTTTAGGGGAGAGTTCGGATTTCAACCAAGCAACCGAAATCAAGATTTGAGACCAATTTTTGGGTCTAGGAGCAACCAATGGTTGTGCAGGAAAAACAGTGGGAAAATTTTCAGATTTTGGGTGCAAATTGGTGGTGTGGCCGAGCATAGGGTGGGGGCTGAAATTGAGTCTAAAAAGCCAAGTTTTGGGAGCCTTTTGGTGTGTGGAACCGGTTATAGGAGCTAAGAACCAAGGGTGTGATTTTGTGGTTCAATCCTAAAGCCAAACCCTAACATTTATCAAGGTATTTTTCAAAAGCCCTACTCTATTTCCATTCAAGTTTTCAAATGGAGATTTAAACGTATTTATTTAAGCCAATGTTTGTAAGAACATAAGCTCACTAATTTATTTTATGCCCTTAGTTTAGATTGGTGCTTGATTAGATCTCTTAAGGGTGGTTTGGTTCATTAATATGCTTATGTTGGTTTTGTATGCTAGGATTGCATGCTAGAATTTTACATGAGGTTATATGTCCCCTAGGGTATGAATGAGCATGTGATTGTATGTTAGAAATTTATTTGGTATGATATTGTATGTATGGAATGTTGAATGCTTGGAATGGATGTGTTATGTTAGACCATGCAACCATAGGTTAGGGTTCGGATTTCATGGGCTGCATGGATACGTTGGGTTTGCATGTTGGGACATGCAGGACGTTAGAAACGCTGTATGCTTTGTAAGTAAGCTCCCGAAGTGATCGGTCGAGATAGAACCGCGAATTAGGACGTAAAACCAATTCTAGTAAACAAAGCTGCCAGTTCGGGTTCCAAACTGGACAGTTTTAGAAAAGTGAAAATTACAGGCCTTTAGAGGCCGAATGGGATAAAATGTAAAGCACGGAAGTTGTAGAACAGGGTTTTTCCTAGGGGGCAACATAGACCGTTTCTCAAAATAAGGTTCCAAAGGCCTCCGTTTTTATGAAAAACCGAAGATGGTCTGTTCAGACCCAGTTTTCACGACCAACCTGTTTCAATTTAAAACTGGTATTAATCTAAGCAGAATTAGATTTTTTGTAAAACACAAAAGTTTTATATCTCTTCGAGAGCTAGAACTTTAATGAAGAGAACTTTTTCTAATTCTAAAAGGATTTTTAAATATAATCTAAATTCTAAAAACTGTGCAGGGAGCAAGAAATTCCTGCACAGGATTTTCTAACCAGTTTAGGAAAACAGTTTTTCCTGCTTAAAAACACTATTTTGAACACAGAAACTGTTCCAAAGGCAGTTTCCAACCTTCAAACATTTTATAAAACTATGTTTCAAGAATTAAGAATTTTTAAGGAAAATTAAAGGAGTTTTAGGCTTATAAGCCAAAACCTTTTCAAGGATAAAGAAATTTGGTAATTTTCTTAATCAAGTTGTAAGATAGGTAAAGACGAACGGTGATCGGGAAATTATACCCGAATCACAGGGCTTAGCCCCAAAATCCGAGGTTGACCCAAAGGGAGGGTTGACTTTAGTTTTAGTAACCTTAGAGGTTAACTTCGGTTAACCTAATATGGATTAGGAACGGTAAGTTCGAGGTTAGGAGTTGGCCTAACCCTTTATGCTCGCACATATGATTAGTATGAAAGGTTATCCAACGTAACCTACTAGGCCGTAGTATGAGGCTCGTTAGAGCGACGATAGTAACCCCAGTAGGTAAGGTTACTTAGTGTAACCACTCATAACATGATTTAAGATAGGGGGACATATAACCAAAGCATTGCATGAATGTTGGTGGAAAACCAACATAGTATGGCCATAGACTAGAAATCTCACCTAGTCCTTTGCTTAAGCAGGAAATAACCTGCAGCTGAGCCCCGAGGTGGAACAGCATAACGTCAGGCATAGACGAGGCAAATACAATGCCACCTACAGCATAGGCTAGTAGTTGTATACTTACCTAGATGTAATTGGTATGTTATGTGATATGTGCTATGATTTTATGCCATGTTATATATATATATATGTATGACAAATTTATGTTATGAAATGTGCTATGTAAGCATTGAATGTTAAACTATGAATATGAAATGGTTAAGAAGCATGATTAAGTGACATCGGATTGTATGATCACTAATGAAATTAAGTATAAGGAGTTTAAGAATAACAAGATGGAAAGTAGGAATGGTGTTAATTCGCCTGTGTCGTACCACCCGCACCAGGTCGGGTTGGACTGTGGATTGAGTTGGAATTGGACTGGCCGCCCCTACCAATCCATAGTTACGCGCCAGGTACGAACACACATGTTAAGGGCCCCTAAGTAGATTAAGCAATAAGGAACTAAGGAAGCATAATACGAACATAATTGGATTATGCATGCTATATGTACCAAGGTGTTATGTAATGAAATGAAATGTATAGTTATGTGTCGCGGATTAGGAGTTGTACTTGCTGAGCGAAAGCTCATTGTTTTAAGTTTATGCTATAGGTAAACAACCTGTCAGTAGCTGACGATGCGAGGTGGAGTTGCGTGGTCGGGCACTGTGAATAGTGGGAAACGGAAACCGCTACGCGTTTTAATAATTTTACGGAATATGTAATATTTAATTTTGGCTACTTAGTAGTATGCACAATTACTATTATTGTTCACATGTTATGTTTCATATTTGTTTATACGCTTTAAAAAAAAAATTTTCCACTGTGTTTCATGTAATAAGTAAGTAAGTTTGGTATAAGTTATCTGATGAATGTAAGTACGTAAGTATGGTAACGGTGTCACGACCCTACTAGCCACCCTAAGACCCACGCGGTGTTCGACCGCGCGAACCTGGGGTTGGGTTCGGTCCGTGACAATTACTTAACTTACTTACTTGTCTTGAAAAAAAATAAGTACCCAAATTTTAGAGTAAATTTTTTTTTTTTCTTCTTTTCTAAAAATCGTTACTAGAAAACTTTTATTGCGGAAATCATAAAACTTTAACACAAGTTAAACTGAACTTAAAAACTGTTTTTCTTTTATAAAACCTTAACTGATTCTGATGTACTCACAGAGTACTGAGCTTTCACCTGAGCGGAAAGCTCCATACATACATAACTGATATCCGAAACGTACATACATGCTAAAACATAATGAAAACACATTTTCATTTAAACGCACTTCAGAAATCCCGTAGTAGTCCATACCCACATTTCACATTCTGTTGCGCCATCTCTCCACAGCTTGTTTCAGGAAGTGCCGGTAGGAAACTTACCTACAGCATGAACGTAAGTAATGAGCTAAAAAGCTCAGTAAGCACAACATCCTATCCGCATGCAACTAATGCACAAAAACGTGAACCAATTATGATTTATTATTAAAATCACTTCTGGTTTCTCTACTGAACTGATCTTATCTTATCTTGTTACTATAACATGTGTGTATGTACTTCGGTACGTAACCATGGAGTGATTGAAGGCGGTCCGACCATACCAACTTAAACCATGAAGCACAAAGCTTAACATGGAGTAGTGGAGGCAGCCCTTCCATATCAAGTCAAACCGTGGAACGTGCCGTTTTAAATTACCACAGAGGCAACGTCAGTACAACACAACATGTCCTACGTAGCTTAACTCATATCTTACCATTTAACTTATTTTTAATGGACATGCTTCGTGATGCCACAATATCTAACATAAAACATAAACATGCATACATAACATGAACATACATAACATGCATACATAACATGAACATACATAACATGCATACATAACATGAACCTACTACTACATAACATACTACGTATCATCATAAATCATAACATCCTATTCATGCAACTAACATGTGTTCATGCCGTAGGCGGAATTGTACTTACCTTTCCGTCATACGTTCTTGCTTAACTGTCCCTTCCTAGTGCTGTTCCATTCCTGGTACAGCTGCAGGTTCTGCCTACTTGACAAGGACATGTTCTACTTAAATCTTGTGAAAAATGTAGGTAAACTAACCAACATGTCTACATGATTTTGGTTGTATGTCCCTTACGTGCAAAGCGTCTAATTTGGTTACCAACGGTAACCTGGCGTGCTAAGCCAAACTAACCTCTAAGGGTCGAATAACTTAATCCGAAACTATCGGGTCATATCTGATAACCCTTTTGTTGAGCTATCGGTATCCGTTCGGGTCACTTTGGATAACTCGTGAGGATAAACTAACCCATACTATTAGTTAACCAAAAGTCAACAAAAGTCAACCACGGTCAACTATGGTCAACCCTCTAAGGTCAACCTCTCGGGTCTCGGGCTTGACCCGGCAACTTGGGTCTAACACCCGGTTACCACACGTGAACTAATCTACGCTAAAACTTTGCTTGAAAAATCATTTTTCCATACTTGGAAAACACTTAGGAAAAATCCTAAAATTTACATTTCGTGTAAAAATTCATAACTTGAGTCATAAAATCCAAACTCTTGGTTTTATGCTTTATAAATTCATTTTAGGTTGAAAACCGTCTTTGGAACGATTTTCATGGCCAAAACACTTGTTTAAGATAGAAAATCAATTTTTCTAAAAACTCTGTTAAACTTGTTGGTGCAGGAAATTTCGGATTCCTGAGCACCCTTCATAAAACAATTTTCGTTTCAAAATTGGTACGTTATCTAAAAAAGTTTTCTTCACGAAAGTTCTAGCCCTCGAAAAATGCTAAAACTTTCGTGTTTTACGAAAATCCTAATTCGGCCTAGAAACATACCAGTTTTGAGTTGAAACTGGCTGACCCTAAAACGAAACTGGGTCTGGGAGCTTAAATGTTTAGCCACGGGTTTTGGCATTTTTGAAGGCCATTGGAGCCTTATTTTGAAAAACGGCTCGCGTATCCCCTTAGAAAAAGTTGTTTTGGACAACTTTCATGTTTTACGTTTTCCCAAATTTGGCCTCTAAGGGCCTGTTATTTTTCGTTTACGAAAACTGGGTAGATTTATCCGAACCTACCAGTTTCGTGTTTAATTTGTTTTTACGCGTCCTACTTCGGAAGCTAACTCAACCGATCACTCGGGAGCCTAAAACATCAACATACAACGTTAACTAACATCCCACATGTTTTGACATGTCATCCCCTCGTGGCCATGCAAAGCAAATCCGAAACTACTTAACCTAGGTTTGCATGTGTTCTAGGGTTGCATAACATAGATTCGGCATCCACAAACCAAACCGAAATTAAAATCTAACATTCTAGCACTTGAGCCACACACGGCTGCACCTAGGGTAGGGACAATACCAACCATACAACCATGCAAACTAGACAATCATGCATCATAAAACATAGCACATAATCCTACAATCATGCATACTAATTTCTAACCATGCACCCTTAAATCAAGTATCACATCTCCTAGCTTAGGCATACCATAAAATTAATGAGCTCAAGCTCTTACATAACCAAGCTTAAATACACATTAAATTCCCCAAATTTAATGCTTGAATCATAACTTAGGGTTAGGGTTTCTCACCTCACCAATTTCGGAAATTGGTTCCACCTATGGGAGCCGAACTCCCACTGCTGCTTGGCTGTCCCTTTGCAGCCGGATTTCCCCCACCAAATGGGCTCCATTTTCAGCCATGCAACATACATACATACACACAATTATCATCAACTCTTGCATGAAAAATTAGCTTAAAATTCAAGGAATTACCTTGACTTACCCATGGGTTTAGGTTATGGTTTGGATCCGAAAATCCATCTCCATTTGGCTGCACACATACACTCGGCTTTGGGCTCCAAATTGCACCAAAAAATTTTCACCATCTTGGTGAATCCTTGCAGCCATTGCCGAGCCTCTTGGCTGCCCAAACCCCATGAAAAATCTACTCCATTTTGCTGCACACCATGGCCGAATCCCATGCACCCACCAAGCACAAAAATCCTCCTTGGCTCATGGTTGGCTTCTCCTCCTCCAAGCTCGGCTACACACCAAGATTGGACCCGAAATTTTTTTTCCTCTCTTCCTCTCCTTCCTTCCCTCGGCTGCTGCCCAGAAAAATCTGGAAAATTTTCCAGATTTCTTCATCTTGCTCCATGCTCAAAACCGAGCTCCCTAGAATGGATCACATAAAATTTTTTTCCAACTTTTGGCTTGCTCTTCTCTCCCCTTTCTCTCTCGGATTTTTCTGGACCAAAATGGCCAGAATTCAGCTGCCTTTTTTCATTTTTTTCTGCAGTAAATTAGTCTATTTATAGACAATTTTTACAACTTTTTGAAATTGCAAAATGACCCCAAAAGTTCCAAAACTTTTGATTTTTCTCCCCAATGGAGGCCGGCTGTGAGCAGCTCATCAACAGCTGGAAATGCTGATGGCAGGCTGAGGTCATGGCTGATGTCATGGCTTACCTCACAACTTTTCAAAAATTGCACTTTTGCCCCCCGAAAATGGGAATTCTTGCAAAAATGCCCTCTAGGTGTCCGATTGTCCTAAAAATCAACACACCCATCCTATTTTATGATATAAGCATCTCGGTGACTTTATACGCTCATATCGTCAAATTTCCAAAATTTACACTTTTACCCCAAAAGTGAAAATTTTTGCATTTAGGCCCCTAAACTTCAAAATTGGCCATAATGCTTGCTTTCCATGTAAATATCATTCTTTTCATAATTTTATGTGATTTTCTCATCCTTGAATCACATATTTTCAAAATTTACGTTTTTGCCCCGAAAGACAAAAATCTTGCATTTTCACCCCCGAAAGTGGCTAGTTCTTAATTTCTTCTTGCAAGGCAAGTTATTACCTTATTGTGACCTCATCTAACGACGTCACGTTGCAGACTTCACATATTTTTCAAAATTTACACTTTTGCCCCAAAAGTGAAAATTTTGACATTTTTGCCCTTTGACTTTGACTGGTCCTTTTGGGTGATTTCTTGACTAAAAACGTCATTCTTGACCTTAACTAATGCTAGGGATGCTTGATTTCTAGGGTGTTTCTACTGTCTACTTGGGCTATCTCGCCCATACTGACATATTTTGCAGTATTTTCTCATACTGCATCATTTTCCACTGTCGAGTCAACCGTTGACCACTCTTGGTCAAACTTTGACTTCCTTGGTCAAAGTTGACTTTTTCGGTCAAACTTTGACTTTTTCGGAACTTCGTCCTAATTCGTCCTTTTCGACCTGAAAAGGCGTTTTCTAACCTTGAAAATCTATTATGAGTCTTATTGAGCCATAAGACTTCGTAAAACGTGTGAAAAACTCTTAACTGAGTTTTTCCGTAAACATCTCAACATATGCTCATAATTCCTTTAAAAGAGGAAAAATGGCAATCATGAAAATTACAGGTATCACAAACGGACTGTGCTAGGCGGGTCGTTACAGTAAACTTGGGATATAAAAGCCAAATGTCACTTGACCTACTCTACTCCCTGCCATTTCTTCACTTCAAAACCTACCCTTTGTAAATTTCATTCTCCCCAATTTCTCCTGTTAAAGAAACATTGTTGTTAACCCATGGTTTCATACCCAAAATTTCAAGCACCTAGTTTCAATTCAACAGTATTATACCCACAGCGTCTTGGCCGAGTTACAGTTCTGATTTCGCAAGGGAAGACCCACAGATTTGGGTATTTTGACCTTAGGTTACAAAGCAAGTTTGGGGGTGGTGGCTTTACAGTTCGTGCAAGCATTGTAGGCAAGATTCTTGGCATCAATTTCACTGCAGTCCACCAAACTCCTAACGGCCAACAAACCAGCAGTAACACGAGAAGAAAACCCAAACCTAGTCCCTGAGGCTCATTCGCCGGAGCATTCTAACCATATTCCTTCTGATGCAGGGTCCAGTTTCCTCCAATTAGAGCAACAAATTAGTCAGATAGAGGTAATGTAGTATGAATCATTGCAGATGATGCATGAATTTTGGAAGTATGAACGGGACAAGGACTTGGCTCTTCAGAGGCATTTTCGAGCAAATTCTAAGTGGTTTCATTCATTTCCAAAATTCCCTCAACACTTGTGTGAATCTTCGACTGAGGATTCTGAGCCTGAGAGGGATGCCAGTCCTGAAGCTGTGGCCTCCAGTTATTCTGAGAAAGAATCTAATGAGGTACCCACTACTGCTCCTACCACAACCCGAGCTAAAAGAAAGGCCGCTAAGACAAAACCAACTGGAAAGAAATCAATCCTTCGAGGTGCAACCAATTAGAAATGGAATGATTAAGGATGATCTTCAGTATCCTCCATGGTTTCAGGGGAGTTTTCTTTGCCCATTGGTTTATTTTCATCTTTGTTTTTAATTTTTTTTTATTTTATTTCATTTTCACTTATTTGGTTAATGTGTCTATTGTTTGTTTTTCTTTATATATTTTAGAAATAGCGACAACACTGTTTAATTTTAAGTTTGGGGATGCATGAAACTACAATTCCATGTGTTTACTTGCTGGTTTTTGTGTTTTTGTTTGTGTTGTGTTTTTCTTTTTGCGTTAGTTTATTTAGTACGCTAAACCCGAAATATGTTTTCTGTAGTATGTTTGTTTGGTGTTGTTTTTATTGTTTGTTTTTAGGCTTTTTAATATTTGTGGTTCATTTTGTGTTTGTGATGTCTTGGAGAATCTGTCTTTTAGTCGGTTATGTTTAGAAGAGGATTTTCATTGATGAGTAAAAGAAAAAAAGAAAAAAAAAGTTGACTACCATGTTTTGTGCAATGTTCTGACTTGTTTGGGTGTTAAGAAAACCTGTTGATACTGGTTTTGGATGTAATTTCCCTTGTTTTATTCAGCACAACATTTTAGTATAACTTTCCATGAAGCTTACTAATAGCTAGATTGCTGTGAGAGCTAAGATCTCTAGAATTAATTTAAAGAAATCCTTGAGGCGAAATCCTTGGAAACTTAGCATGAGGGAGATGATTTAGGCCATGTTTGATCAGTTTGAGTCTTTTCTAGCCACCAATGATCATATGCATCCTTAATCACCTACTTTGAGCCTCAAGACCTCTTTCTTTGGCACTTTGAATTACATCTAAACACTAAATAGTTATTATTTTATGAATTAGCATGCATTTCCTGATTGTTCCCAAAAAAAAAAAAAAACAAAAAACAAAAAAATACTCTACTATTTTGAGCTACCTAGTAACTAGGAGTAACATGAGCCGCATATGTACTTTTGCATCAAACAACAAATCAAAATATGAGTATGCAATTACAATTCTGAATTGTGACGTTGCTGAATAACCGGGTGTCTTCATCACCAATGTTGGCATTTGCATAAAAAGGTAATAGTAATATGATGAATGTTTAAATAATAATAATAATAATAATAAGAATAAAAAAATAGTGGAATAAAGTGTGTATGTAGTGTTGAGCAAAGAAGGTATTCGGTTTCAAGTGTCCTAAAGGATGAGGAGGACCATTTTGATTTTTAGAACTAGTTTTGTGTTATGGTGTTAAGACTAAAGATTAAATCATTTATCCTACCCTAACCTCCACCCGACATTACAACCCATTAAAGTCTTATTGATTCCTAGTGCTAGGTATTCTTACATTAGTGGAAAGAGAATCAATAAGTAAACGTATGAAGGCTTGGTAATTGTGGTCTAGTTTGAAGTAAGTCATCGGGAAGGATGCACAAAGGATGCGCGCACACACACCAAGGGATAGCATTCAGACCAAGTGATATAATAGCTTGACCTAACACTTAAAGAAAGTTGGTGTTTAGCATAGGCAGGTGGTTTAATTAAATAAATAAAAACTCTAAGAAAATAACATATTTTCTTGAACGTTATGACTGAAAAATGGAAATCTCCTACTGTTATCACTTCTTTTTGTTATTGTCTTTCCTTAATTTTTGTTAAAAAAAAAAAAAAAAAATTAGTGGGTTGGTTTTTGATTTCACTTGAAATCAAACTGATTTTGTGGGTTAGTTTTTGATTTTAATCTCTGGGTTGGTTGAAATTTTGATTCTGTGTGTTTGTTGATTATTTGATTTTGTGGGTTTCATTGGGGTTTGAATTCAGTTTCCTAGACATTCCATTGTCAGTGGGTTTTGTGGTGTGTGGTTCACTTGAAAGGATAATGCTCCTAAATGTGGGTTTTTGTTTGAAATATATATATATATATATGTTATTGAAGAAAAGAGCAATGAGAGGGAAAAGGAAGGCTGTTGCTAGAAATAAAGAAATTCTAGTGTTTGATAAGTTTGAATCTGAGCTTACAAGGACTAGGTTTAATGAAATTACTGTCGGGAGGAACTTATGGCGTGAGAGAGGGTTTGTTTATCAATCTAGAGGAACTTTGGGGTACCTTGAGTATATTTACTCAGTGATTTTCAAGAACAAGTGGGAAAATTTTTGTCAACACCCTCTGGTTGCTATCACACTGCTAGTTAAGGAATTTTATGCTAATTTTGATAGTCACCACCCAGATTCAGTTTATGTGAGGGAAAAGAATGGATATTAGTGGGGCAGCAATTAATAATGTTTATAGGCTGGATAATGTGGAAGATGAAGACCTTGAACTTTCTAAGAGTTTGGATGCGGATCAATTGAGTGAGATTGTAGATGCCATTTGTGTGCAAGGGACCGAGTGGACCAAATTAGCCCATGGATCTATGACTTTAGCTAGGCGTAATCTTAAACCGGGGCCTATGATTTGGAGCCATTTTATCAAATCCAGGCTCATGCCTTCAACCCATGACCACACAGTTAATAGAGACAGGGCAGTTCTATTATTTGCTATTGTGGAGGGTAGAAAGATTAATGTGGGAGCTATTATTAGTGAGCAGACTGGGATTTGTGCAAACAGAAAAAGTGGGGGTTTATGGTTTCCTTCTTTTATTACTATGTTGTGCTTAGCACAAGGTGTCGAAGTTTTTAGTGAGAAAGAAAAGCTTAAATCATCCAGGCTTATCACAATGATAGCTATGACTCGTATTTTGCAGGACAAACCATCAGTAGCAAGAGAAGAAAACCCAAACCCAGTCCCTGAGGCTCATTCGCTGGAGCATTCTAACCACATTTCTTCTAATGCAGGGTCCAGTTTCCTCCAATTAGAGCAGCGAATCAGTCAAATGGAGGTAATGCAGTATGAATCATTGCAGATGATGAGTGAATTTTGGAAGTATAAACGTGACAAGGACCTGGCTCTTCAAAAGCATTTTCGAGCAAATTCTAAGTGGTTTCATTCATTTCCAAAATTCCCTTAACACTTGTGTGAATCTTCGACTAAGCCTGAGAAGGATGCCAGTCCGGAAGCTGTGGGCTCCAGTCATTCTAAGGAAGAATCTCATGAGGTACCCACTACTGCTCCTACCACAACCCAAGCTAAAGGAAAAGCCGCTAGGACAAAACCAACTGGAAAGAAATCAATCCTTCGAGGTGCAACCAATTGGAAATGGAATGATTAAGGGTGATCTTCAGTATCCTCCACGGTTTTAGGGGAGTTTTCTTTACCCATTGGTTTATTTTCATCTTTGTTTTTAATTTTTTAATTTTATTTCATTTTCACTTATTTGGTTAGTATGTCTATTGTTTGTTTTTCAATGCATATTTTAGAAACAGTGACGCCCCTGTTTAATTTTAAGTTTGGGTATGCATGGAACTGCAATTCCATGTGTTTACCTGCTGGTCTTTATGTTTTTGTTTGTTTTGTGTTTTTCTTTTTGTGATAGTTTATTTAGTACGCTAAACCCGAGATATGTTTTATGTAATATGTTTGTTTGGTGTTGTTTTTTTTTTTTGTTTTTTTTAGGCTTTTTAATATTTGTGGTTCATTTTGTGTTTGTGATGTCTTGAAGAATCTGTCTTTCAGTCGGTTGTGTTTAGAAGAGGATTTTCATTGATGAGTAAAAGAAAAAAAAGAAAAAAAAAGTTGACTACCATGTTTTGTGCAATGTTCTGACTTGTTTGGGTGTTAAGAAAACCTGCTGATACTGGTTTTGGATGTAACTTCCCTTGTTTCATTGAGCATAACATCTTAGTATAACTTTCCATGAAGCTTACTAATAGCTAGATTGCTGTGAGAGCTGAGATCTCTAGAATTGATTTAGAGAAACTCTTGAGGCGAAATCCTTGAAAACTTAGCATAAGGGAGATGATTTAGGCCATGTTTGATCAGTTTTAGTCTTTTCTAGTCACCAATGATCATATGCATCCTTAGTCACCTACTTTGAGCCTTAAGACCTCTTTCTTTGGTGCTGTTGCCGGGGATTGAAATCATTAAAAATATTTGTAAAAGTTATTTTGTTTTAGTTCTTGTTTTTTGCATTGTCTTATTGGTTGATTTTTTGTATTTTCAGGAGCTTGCTTTCTCTGCATGAATAACCAACGAAACCAAGAGTCGCTACCTTTGAACCCAGAAATTAAGAGAACATTTCTAGCAAGGAAAAGGGAGCAACAAGGTCTAGTGGGTATGGGAGAAATAGTAGAAAAAGTTGCTGTAAATATGGCTAATGGTGGGCAGCAAGTGAATGTCAACAATCTATTGTCCCAACCAGTTTTGGTGGATGACAAAGACAGGGCCATTGGAGAGTATGCTGTACCCATTCTACATGGGCTCAATCCAGGTATTATTAGGCTAGAAATACAAGCACCACAGTTTGAACTCAAGCCAGTTATGTTCCAAATGTTGCAAACCGTAGGCCAGTTTAGTGGAATGGCAACTGAGGATCCTCACATGCACCTTCGGCTATTCATAGAAGTGAGGAATTCTTTTAAGCTACCAGGAGTGTCTGAGGAAGCATTGAGGCTGAAGTTATTCCCTTATTCCTTGAGAAATAGAGCTAGAGCATAGTGTAATTCATTGCCATCAGATTCAATAGCAACATGGAATGACTTAGCAGAAAAGTTCCTCGTGAAGTATTTTTTTCCAACCAACAATGCCAAGTTTAGAAACAACATCACTTCATTCCAACAATAAAAGGGAGAATCCTTGTATGAAGCGTGGTAAAGATTCAAAGAGCTGTTGCGAAAACGCCCTCATCATGGGATTCCCCATTGGATTCAGATGGAAACATTTTATAATGGGCTCAATGGGCAAACACGTACAATAGTTGATGCGGCTGCCAGTGGTGCTCTTTTGGCCAAATCGTACAATGAAACGTATGAGATTTTGGAGAGGATGGCAGCTAATAATTATCAGTGGCTCATCGAGAGACTCAATGCTCAAAAGGCTGCAGGACTTCATGACGTAGATGCTATTACTGCAATTTTTGCCCAAGTTTCAAGTTTGACGAATATGATCAAGATTATGAGCATGTTGGCAGGTGTTAATTCAATGCAATCTATTGGCATCACTTGTGTTTATTGTGGAGAGGGACACTTGTATGATGATTGCCCTTCTAATCCAACCTCTACTTGTTATGTGGGTAATTTCAACAGAAACAATCCTTATTCGGCGCCTTACAATCCGGGGTTGAGACATTTAATATGCTCAAGGCTTTGAAGTTTCTAGTTGAGATAGAGGAGTGTTCAGCCATATCTGCTCTAGATTTCTTAGTGGCCAAAGAGTTTAAGGTAAGTAACCAACAAGATTTGATACGTTAGTCATTGGCATTGGATTTGGTAGAGGATGAAGATGAATTTGTGAAAAAACTTATTGTTAATGCAATTGCACCCAGATCTTTGCAGAAATTTGAATCATTGGATTTGTCAAACCGTGAGCACAAGCGATCCAAGTCCTCAAAGGAAGAGTAACCGGTGTTAGAATTGTAACCTCTACTGTCTCATCTGAGGTATGCCTACTTGGGAGAATCCTCGACTCTTCCTGTGATCATTGCTGCCGACTTGACTAAAGATCAAGAGGAGAGTTTGCTTCATATTTTGAGAAAATTCCAAGGTGCCATCGGCTGGACAATAACAGTTATAAAGGGTATAAGTCCTACATTTTGTATACACAAGATTCTTTTGGAAGATGATAACAAAGGGTCTACAAAAGGTCAGCAACAAATGAATCTGATCATGAACGAGGTAGTTAAGAAGGAGACAATTAAGTGGTTAGATGCAGGGATAATTTACCCAATCTCCAATAGTTTGTGCTTCAGTCCGATTTAGTGTGTTACTAAGAAAGGGGTGATTACCATTGTAGAAAACGAAAATAATGAATTGATTCCAACAAGAATAATAACGGGTTGGTTGATTTGTATAGACTACAGGAAGCTTAACAAAGCCACACAGAAGGATCACTTCCTACTCCCATTCATTGATCAGATGCTAGATAGATTGGCAGGGAAGGAATTCTATTGCTTCTTTGATGGATATTCAGGTTATAATTAGATTGCCATAGCCCCAGAGGACCAACACAAGACAACTTTCACTTGTCCATTCGGTATATTTGCCTTTAAAAGGATGCCATTTGGCTTGTGCAACACATCTGTAACTTTTATACAGAGTATGATGGCGATTTTCACTTATATGGTAGAGCAATACATGGAGATATTCATGGACAATTTTTCAGTTTTTGGAGAAAACTTTGAAAATTACCTCACCAACTTAGCAAGGGTCTTGAAGCGTTGTGAAGAGACCAATTTGGTCCTCAATTGGGAAAAGTGTCACTTTTTGGTCAAGGAGGGCATAGTGTTGGGACACCAAGTTTTAAGAAATGGCCTTGAGGTTGACAAAGCAAAGATTGCTATAATTGAGAAGTTGTCACCACCATCAAATGTGAAAGGGCTTCTGAGTTTTCTTGGGCATGCGGGCTTCTATCAAAGATTTATCTGAAATTTCTCCAAGATCTCCAAACCTCTTTACAGCTTATTGGAGAAGGACAGCCAATTCATCTTTGACCAGGCATGTATGTTAGCGTTCACACAGTTAGAAAAGAAGTTCATTTCAGCACTAATCATAGTAGCCCCAGATTGGTCTTTACCATTTGAAGTGACGTGTGATGTTAGTGATTGGGCTATGGGAGCTATTTTAGGGTAGCGCAAAGACAAGATTTTCCACTCAATTTACTATGCCAGTAAGACTCTATCATGGGTCCAACTTAATTACACAGTGGTAGAGAAAGAGTTGTTGACTGTTGTCTTCGCCTTTGACAAATTTCGAGTATATTTGATAGGAGCAAAGGTCACGGTTTTCACAGACCATTCGGCCATCAAATACTTGGTAGAGAAAAAGGATGCAAAGCCAAGGCTAATTAGATGGGTGCTTCTACTTCAAGAATTTAAACTGGAGATCAAAGATGGAAAAGGAACAGAGAACCGAGTGGTTGATCATTTGTCTCGATTGGAGAAAGTTGAGAAGGGCATGGATTCAGAGGTTATTAATGAGGTGTTTCCGGATGAGCAGCTTTTGGTTGTCACTAGAGCTAAAACTAGGTTGCCTTAGTATGGTGATTTGGTAAATTACTTAGTGAGTGGGCTGTTACCTCCTGATTTGTATAGTCAACAAAAGAAGAAGTTTTTGCGTGAGGTGAAATTTTACTTCTGGGATGAGCCTTACTTGTTTAGAAAATGTGCTGATTAGATTTTGCATTGGTGTATCCCTGAGGAGAAAATCGAATAGGTGCTACAACATTACCATGATTCTCCGCATAGAGGGCATTTTCAAAGTGACAAGACCGTAGCAAAAGTCTTGCAATCTGGCTTTTATTGGCCCAGCTTGTTTCGAGATACCCAAAATTTTGTGCTACAGTGTGATAGATGTCAACGGGTTGGTAATATCTCAAGAAAACATGAAATGCCACTAACTAACATTCTTGAGGTTGAGTTGTTTGATGTGTGGAAAACCGACTTTATGGGTCATTTTATTCCTTTTTTTGGTAATTTATACATACTAGTAGTAGTTGATTATGTTTCCAAGTGGGTAGAAGTTGCTGCCCTACCAACCAATGACTCAAAAGTGGTGGTACAATTCATGAAGAAGCAAATTTTCATAAGGTGTGGTACACTAAGGGCAGTGATCAGTGACGAAGAGACACATTTTTGTAGTAAGTACTTTGAGGCTTTGTTGGCAAAGTACAACGTCTGTCACAAGGTAGCTACTGCTTATCACTTATAGACTAATGGCCAAGCGAAATTTCGAACAAGTAAATCAAAGTCATTTTGGAGAAAACTGTATGTCTTATAAAAAATGATTGGTCCAAGAGGTTAGAAGATACATTGTAGGCCTATAGGACTGCCTTTAAGACTCCAATTGGAATGTCACCGCATCAACTTGTGTTTGGGAGGGCATGCCATTTGCCTTTGGAGTTGAAGCACAAGGCATATTGGGCACTTTAGCAGTTGAATATGGGCATAAATGTTGCTAGAGAAAAGAGATTGATGTAGCTTAATGAGCTTGATGAATTTCGATTGCAAGCTTATGAGAACGCCAAGCTCTACAAGGAAGAAGTCAAACGTTGGCATGACAGGAGAATCATCAATAGAACATTTGAACCAAGGCAGCAAGTTCTACTATTCAATTCAAGATTAAAGCTTTTTCCTGGGAAATTAAAGTCTCGATGGTCTGGCATGTTCCCAATTTCTTCTGTTTTTCCTCATGGTGCGGTAGAATTACAAGATGATCCAACAGGAAGGAAATTTTTGGTGAATGGTCAGCGAATCAAGCATTTTTAGGGAAGTCCTGTCGAGCATTCCAAGTCTTCTATCTTTTTTAAAAACGCTTAAAACAGAGAAGTAGTCAGGCTGATGACTTAAAAACAAGCGCTCTTTAGAGACAACCTAAATATTTCTTTGTTTTGTTATTTTGGTTTGCTTTAATTTGTTTGAGTTGTTGATTCAGTAGTTGTTAAGTAATTTGAACTGATTTGATGATATTTTTCTATACAGAAAGCGACCTAGGAATCAGCTTTACAAAGCAATCTATATTAATTTTGCTTCAAGAATTGCTGCAGCATTTCAAAATTAAAAAGAGGAGTAATCTGTATTAATTTTGCTGCAGGAAATGCTGCAGCATTTCAAAAAAAAAAAAGCAAAAGAAAAAAAAATGACAATCGTTTCAAAGCTCCTTGTGTACACCTGGGATATAAAAGCCAAATGTCACTTGACCCATCTACTCCGTGCCGTTTCTTCACTCTGAAACCTACCCTTTGCAAATGTCATTCTTCCAATTTCTTCCTATTAAGGAAACATTGTAGTCAAGCCACGGTTTCATACCCAAAATTTCAATTACCTAGTTTCAATCCAACAGTGTTACACCCAGAGCATCTTGGCCGAGTTGTAATTCTTATTTCGCGAGGGAAAATCAATAGATTTGGGTATTTTGACTTCAGGTCACAAAGCAAGTTTGGGAGTGTGACAACTCTAGGAATTATAGTTATCTTAGGCACTTTTAGATCTGAATGTAGTTGGTTTAAAGAGTATTTATGTTATTTTTAGCATATTTTACTTTATTTTATGTTTGTGTGAACTTTTTATCTTGGTTTTAGTGTTTGGTTGAAATCATGGCAAATGTGAAGAAAAATAGGATCAAATGAGGGCTGATTTGTATTTTAATTCTTGTGTGAATTATAGAAGAATCTGAGTCGAAAATGCTGCAGCAATTCTCACAACAATCCTTTTAGCAAGCCGAAGTAGAGCAGACAAGAAGCACTAACGGGCATTATTTTGAAAAAGCAACAAGAAGAATACAGCTCATATTTTGTGGGGACCATTTTTCTACCCTAGCTGGAAGGTCACGTGAGCCTTGGTTGAAGCCCTAAAGGGTTACAATTGGAGGCAGCCGTATGGAGAGAAAAAATAAGCTGGAACATAGGGAAATTTAGGAGAGTACAGAGAAAAAAAAAAAACAGAGGAAAGAGTACAGGGAGAGAGTGAGCTCGGAGATTTCTTTCATTTTTTCAAAGAGTGAGCTGAGAAGAATAAGGAAAGGATGAGAACACACATCTAGCCATTTAGAGTTTCTCTCTTGCTTACTCTTCCTTTGATTTATTTCTTGATTTTCATTCTCTGTTGAACAATGGATTATGTTCTTAAGCTTGTTAATCAATGCGAAATTATCACACCTATTCTCTACTCGTAAGTGCACAAGGTCATCAAGTAATAAAGTAATGAGTGAGTGTCGTGTCCCACGAGAATTGTGTTCCTAAAATCTAGCTAAGTACTACAACTAAAATAACCTAGTTTTATCCAAAAGAGTCAGAAATAGAATGATGTTAACAAAATAAAATTAAAATGCTAAACTAATTTAATAAGCAAATAAAACGATGCAAGGAGTGTCTTAGAATCGAAGGGGGCTCCAATGATAAGGTAGCTAGGGTTCTTGATTTCATCTTGCCTAGTTATTCTAATCCTATTCAATGCCATTGCTCTCCCTTAAGCCAAACATTAATTATGAATTTCCTATAATAATCTAACTCCCTCTCTTGAGTGCCAAGTCAAATCTATGCAAAACAACCTAATTAATATCCCTATTAAATAAGTTGTTGTGCATTCATTAAGCTATAATTCATTTGTGATTACCTAGAGCATATTCATTTCCCGATTCCAATACTTACTAGGCTGTGTTCAACAAATCCCAACATGTGCAAGGGACTCTCTTAAGCCTAAATCCACATATCTAAATCCTATGGCCAATCTCTCAATTGATTAAGGCATTAAACAAAAAAGAACACAAATGTTTGGACATGATAAATATCAAATAGCATTAAATATTTATAAAATAACTGTAGTACGATTACAGCAAGTCCCCTAACATAAAAATCTACCAATCCATCAACGTAAACTCAAACATATTCAAGCTTGAACAAATTTGAAAATACATGAAGAATCCACAAAAAACTAAAGAACTAGTAGATATAAGAACAAAAGGAGAAAAGAGGAAGAAAAATAAAACTCCAAAGTAGTCCAGCCCCAAATCTCCAGCAGCTTTTTCCAATGATCCTTCTGGAATTTTAGGGTTTCCTTTTTTTTTTTTTTTCTCTCCTCTCTTTTCAGTCCTTTCTTTTTCTCTAGTTCCAGATCCTCTCTCCTCTTTTTTTTCCTCTAACCTAGACCCCTTTTGTTCGTGGGAGCTTCAGGTGAGGCGCACACTGCTGCTGGGCGTGCACTGGTGGGGCGCACAGGCACTAGGCGCGCGCTGCTGGCTGGGCATGCAGGCGCGCGTTGCTTTTTGACTTGGTCGAGTGGGCGCATGGGTGCGCCCACACCTCCGCTGTGGGCTAAAGCTTGATTTTTCATCTCCAATTCTTTCAAAAATCCAATTGTTCCCTTGTTTATCTGAAACACTCACAAACACATTAAACCTACCAAAAAAAACTTAAAGATTTTGCAAATTATCCAATTTTTGGACATTAAATAAGTGAGTAAAAGCTCACTTATCACTTATTTTTATAATCCTAAACATGAGCTAAATTTCTTTAGCTGGGATTGTTGATGGACTCGAAATTGGAAGGATGATTTGAATGTTTGTTGGAATGTTGAGCAAATTTCTTTCTTGTTCATTCAAGTGCTTTAATTGTTTAATTTCTATTGTTAATTGGCCATTAATTTATTGGAAACTAGGCTCTAATTAACTCTAGAAAAATTAATTTGAGCTGGATCTAACTTGGATGATGCAAGTTAGATCCTATGTGTACTTTTGCATTAAACAGCAATTCAGAATATAAGTATGCGATTGCAATTCTGAAATGTAACGTTGGTGAGTAACCGGGTGTTTTCATCACCAATGTTGACATTCGCGTAAAAAGGTAACAGTGACATAATGAATGTTTAAATAATAAAATAATAATAATAATAAGAATTAAAAAAAATAGTGGAATAAAGTGTGTATGTAGTATCGAGCAAAAAAGGTATTCGGTTTCAAATGTCCTAAAGGATGAGGAGGACCATTTTGATTTTTAGAACTAGCTTTGTGTTATGGTATTTAGCCTAAAGATTAAATCCTTTATCCTATCGTAACCTCAGCCTGACATTACAACCCATTAAAGTCCTATTGATCCTTAGTGCTAGGTATTCTTACATTAGTGAAGAGGGAATCAATAAGTCAACATATGGTGGCTTGGTGATCGTGGTCTAGTTTGAAGTAAGTCATTGGGAATGAAGTACAAAGGATACGTACACACACACCAAGGGATAGCATTCAGACCAAGTGATAGAATAGGTTGACCTAACACTTAAAGAAAGTTGTGTTAAGCATAGGCAGGTGGTTTAATTAAATAAATAAAAACTCTGAGAAAATAGCATATCTTCTTAAACGTTGTGACTGAAAGATAAAAATCTACTGTTGTCATCACTTCTTTTTGTTATTTTCTTTTGTTAATTTTTGTGTTAATTGTCTTTTGTTTGAGTCATTACTCAAGGACGAGCAATGTTTTAAGTTTGGGGGTGTGATAACTCTAGGAATTAGAGTTATCTTAGGCACTTTTAGACTTGAATGTAGTTGATTTAGAGAGTATTTGTGTGTGTGTGTTTTTTTTTTTTTAGCATATTTTCCTTTGTTTTATGTTTGTGTAAACTTTTTATCTTGGGTTTAGTGTTTCGTTGAAATCATGGCAAAGGTGAAGAAAAATAGGATCAAATGAGGGCTAATGTGTATTTTTAATTCTTGTGTGAATTGTAGAAGAATCTAAGCCGAAAATGCTGTAGCAATTCTCATAGCAATCCTTACAAGCTGTAGCAGAAGCAGACAAGAAGCACCAGTTAGCATTATTGCAACAAGAAGAATACAGCTTATATTTTGTGGGGACCATTTTTTTACCGCAGTTAGGAGGTCACATGAGCCTTGGTTGATGCCCTGAAGGGTTAGGACAATTGGAGGCAACCGTATGTAGGGGTGGCAATTCGTGTCGTGTTCGGGTCACACGGGTCCAACCCGAACACGACCCGTTCTTTTCGTGTCAATTTCGGGTGACCCGAATTTGACCCGTTCACTATTCGTGTCGTTTTCGATTCGCAAAATTCGTATCGTTTTCGATTCGTGTCGTCATGTCGCGACTTGTATTGCCATTCGTGTCGTGTTCGGGTCGTGTTCCGTCCAACCCGAACACGACCCATTCTTTTCCTTGTCAATTTCGGGTGACCCGAATTTGACCCGTCCACTATTCGTGTCGTTTTCGATTCGCAAAATTCGTGTCGTTTTCGATTCGTGTCGTCGTGTCGCGACCCGTATTGCCACCCCTAGCCGTATGGAGTGAGACAGAAGCTGAAAAACAGGGAAATTTGGGGAAAGTACAGAGACGAAAGTGGAAAGAGTACAGGGAAAGAGTGAACTCAGAGATTTCCTTCATTTTTTCAGAGAGTGAGCTGAGAAGAAGAAGGAAAGGACGAGAAGGACACATCTAGCCATTTGGAGTTTCTCTCTTGCTTCTCTTCCTTTAATTTATTTCTTGATTTTCATTCTTTGTTGAACAATGGATTATGTTCTTAAGTTTGTTTTTGTAATTCTAAACATGAGCTAAATTTCTTTAGCTGGGATTGTTGATGGACCCAAAATTGGTAGGATAATTTTAATGTTTGTTGGAATGTTGAGCAAATTTCTTTCCTGTTCATTCAAGTACTTTGATTGTTTAATTTCTATTGTTGATTGGCCATCAAGTTATAGGAAACTAGGCTTTGATTATCTAATTTGGATGATACAAGTTCAATTTGCTTTTTGAAGTTGATATTGATTTGTGAATGGTATACAAATATACTATTTACCTTATATAACCCATTGAAATTGGTGCATGAATTTGTATTTAGAAAACTAGATTCACGTAACAATATGCTGAAAAAGGTTTAAAAAATTTTAGTCATAATTAATTCAGAAAAATTTTATGATAAAATTGAATTTCAGTTAACAAGACAATTTTTACTGCAACATTTCTTACAGCATTCAGATCAGACTTGCAATTGTGGGGAAATTGGCAATCCTAGCTTAATTCTCATTTTTGATTTACAAACTCTTAATTGAATCCTTTTTTTTTTTTTTTTGTCCATTTTAGTGCATTTTCACTATACTCATTTTATTTCATCAGATTATTGCCATTATAGTTTAATTTTTAATCCAAATTTATTTGTGTTTGATTTCTTTTACAAATTCACTTTAGTGATTCAATTCCTGTGGAGACGATACTCAACTCATGTTCTACATTACTTGTTCGATTACGTACACTTGCGTAGGTTTATACACACCAAATAATTGCAAAAAAGTACTCATTTTACCACCAAAATCAAAAAAATTGAACAACTTATGATTACAGACATTATCTACTCCAACTAAAAATATAGAGCTTGATTTACCCCGCACTAAGTTCAAAAAAAATTAAACCAAAAAAATAACTCGCATAAATTCCAAGGTTTTCTTATTTTGTATCATATTTACCTAGTACTGTAGTACAAAAAAAAAATTTTATGGGTGAAGAAATTGTTAATTTTTATTTTTAACAGGAGATCAAATCCTCAGAAATGATGTTTGCTTATATATTTATTTTGATAATCATGACTCCATAAAGAAGCACCTAAATCTGGAATATTACAAAAGGAGCAAACAAAATAAAGTTGGGGCCTGGGAGTAAAGAAAAAAGAGCACACTATTAAGCAACTGATAGGAAGTATAAATAGTATACAGAACAATGCACACAAACAAAAATTCGAATTTCATTAAAATGAAATTAGCTTGGGAGCCACCATCACCGTAAACAAACAATGACTGAATAATAAGACAATTCAATGAATAAGTAAACTTGTAGGAAGTTTAGCACCTTATAGGCAAGAGAAATGCCTAACATGAGGAAGATCAATTGCATCTCAATGGCTGCTAATCATGAAACATTAAGAATAGATAACACATCCCTTTCAAAAAAAAAGAAAAAAGAAAAAAAAAGAGGCATAGATAACACATTTTTACACAAAACGTTTGTGGCAGAAAAGCTTGGAAAAACAGCACATACACACAAATAAATTTACAGAAAATAAGTAATGAATAATAAATAACTAACTAATTTTTTAGGAAAAGAGAACAAAAAAAAAAAAAAAAAAGGCATGAGAAAAGAATGGAGAAGAAAAAGAAGCTGAAAGAAAAAGCACCAAAAACAATATCAGGAAAGGGAAGAAATTGCACATAGGATAAAACAGATGAACAAAAATTTTGAATGAACTCCAATTTACATAGTAAAGTATATAGAAAGAAATAGTACTCAACATTTTCTTAAACATCTAAATAAATGAAAAAAGAGAGGTAAAAGACTACTTAAATATTGTCAATTTATCAGATCCATTAGAAGAACTTATAAAGACAAATAAAAATAGACAAATAGAAACAAACAGAAACACCAACATGGATATAACATTTTCCTTGTAAAAGAAAAATTGTCGTGGAGGAGTCAAACCAACAAAGTTTAGATAAAACGAAACTACCATGAGCACATTAAAGATATTAATTCGTCTTATTTCAACCTTTTCAACTGTGTGCTATGAATAAAATAGCATATACTCAAGACTAATTTCCACTTATCATTGTCTAAATGTAGAATGCCGAAAAAATGAACATATGAAGTAGCATGTTAAGCACAACGCTTCTACCTCAGCAAATAAAATGAAATAAAATAAGCACAATATTACTTTCATGATCTCAGACTGAGCCAAGTACTTGCTGTTAACATAAAAGAAAGTACTTGCTTGAGAACTGTCCTGGAATTAGCGCCATCTTGTTTTTGAACGAAGGCCTGTTCTGCTCCGTCATGAATGGACTGCAAGAAGCTAAATTGTTAATCTAAATAGATTAGATCAATGAAGATGAAAAAAAAAAAAAAAAAAAGCATGAAAAAATTAGACTAAATAAGGAAAAAAAAGATGTTACAACTACAAGATACTATTGATCAACAATTCAGCTATATTTAAATGGCTCCATGAAATGCACTTCTATATTTTTTCTTTAAGCCACCTATTTTTGTTTATTGGTCAAATCTAAATATTTAGAGCGATAAGATAAGATAACTATCCTGCCTTGGCAACTACAGTCAAATTTTTTTGAAGTCCCTCCTTCCCCTTTTCAAGAAATGTTTTCTATCAATTATTATGCTTATACAGTTCTTTTTGACCTTTGCCATTTTCCATTCTGGATCAAAGGAATCAGGTCTGTCAAATGAAGTGTAACTCGGACCAAGTGACGGCAATTTAATCGATGAAAAACTCTGATTAATGATGCCTTAAAACAAAGATCAACTGCTTATTCTTTTCATAACTTAACAATATATACGTTCACAAAAAAGGAAAGAAAGAAAAAATAATCTTTCCTGTCAACAAATCCATATCATTTTCCTGGTTTAAAATGAAAACAATACTGAAGTAAGTAGTACAAAACTCATCAATGACATTTATAATATAGCTTTGACCATAAAATGGCTGAATTTGCCAAAGTTACCACATCATTGTAGAAATTTAACTTCAAAATAGCAAGGACACAGCGTGGTGACAACTATATGTGATCTTTTAACTTATTGAACTATTTTGCAGAGCAAAAGTCTCAAGTGACCCTCCTAAAATAAACTACCTTAAAAAATTATGAAATATTCATATAGCAACACAAGGCTCAAACATATATTATCAACAAAACGAATAATAAATTAACTTGAGTCATTTGCAACTTTTCATCTATTTTATGAGGGAACAAAGACAGGGGATTAGTTTTCAAATAGAAAAGTGAGAAGCTTGAGTTTGATCCAAAAAACCAAAAAACAGAATCTAGTTTCAAAAGAGGAGAAAAAAGACAAGATAAACACATGTCCATGGTTTTCTTTCTTTCTTCCGCCTTCAAAAACGATATCATCAAGAGTAGCAAACGAACATGGCAATAAGAACAGACCTGTGACCAACTAATGTGTGTTATCTTTGACCATCTTCTTGTTCAAATGAACATCTTCTTTTTCAACGTTTAAGACCTCAGTTAAATCACTAGAGTTCTTCCGCTTTATCGCTGCACCATTCCCAAGAGTGCTGAAAACATGACCTGTAAATGCCGTGCTTAAGATCTTAAGCAAAGAGTCCTCCACTTTTCTTCTTTTTTTTTCTTTTTTTTTTTTTTTGCGCAAATAAGTTAAAAAAAATCAAAATACCAGGATCGGAAGTTTTTTTTTTATTTTTTTTATTTGTAAATAAGTTGAAAAAAAATTCAAAATACTAGGATCAGAAGTTGTCGTTGTTGTTGTTGTTGGTTTTTTTTTTTTTTTTTTGGCAGATAAGTTGAAAAAAAAAAAAAAAAAAAAAAAGAAAGAAATCAAAATACCAGGATCAGAAGTTGGTTTTTTTTTTTTTTTTTTTTGGGTGACGTACTCTATAGAAGTAAATTTGCTCAAACTGGTAAAGGAAAAGAGCATAAAGTTTTGAAGTTGAGTAGAGAGCTTCACGTTGACGCCTTCCAGTATCACAGTTATTGCAACATCCTCCCATCAATTATCTTTGGTAACATGAGAAATTACCCCATACATTAAAACATTAAAAAATAAAAATCATCATCTTAAAATCCCCAAAAATTCATCTGCTCACTGTTTAGGCAGCTAGAAAATAGATAACAACCCATAGAGAAACAATTAGAAGATTAAGGATGAAATTTAGGGCTTAACAGTAAATAAAAAAAATAAAAATAAAAAAAAAGAAAAAAAACAGAGCTTTCAAGGACTAACCTCCTCTAGCGCTCATCTTCTCCCTAGAACCCTAATCAGCGTACAAAATCAGTCGCCAATGAGCTCCTTCATTGTGCTCTGTGCCCCGGTAAGGAGGAATAGAGCAAATGCGTGAAAGATGATAAGGGGGGGCAAAAAAAAGTGAACGCCACGTGGCATATATTTGAGCATGAACGAAAGAAAATTCATTCTTTTAAATAGAGGAAGGAGATGAACGACGACGACGACGACGACACCGTACTTCAACGTCACATTAAAAAATAGTTATTTCAGACCATCGATATATTTTTCCAATGTCTTAAAACTTTTTCTTATATATTAGGAGGACGGTTCTTTAAAAAAATCGTAAACAAGGTATATATAATGCGTGAGCTAGAACGATTATGTGAATTTATGATAGGTTAAATACATGAGTATTCTATGCAACATTTATATAGGAGACGTGTGAAAAATTCTACCACTATATTTCCACTAAATATGAATCTCCATATGTTTCTAACAAAACAATAGTATGTATGGATAGACATGCATTGAAAATAAATAAAATAACCCCAATAATAATTTATTACAAAAATTCTAAGCATGTTCACATACGTAAATTAATCATAAATTAAAATAAATACGTACATCTTTTTTTTTTTTTTCAAAAAAGAAAAGTGCACATATTCATGTATACATCCTCGTTAATAATTCTATGCAAAATAAGTGAATAAACAAGAAATACACATAAAAAAAATTACAATTCATGTTCTCAAAACAATAGTTACATTTAAATAATAACCCTGAAATTTCAAGAGAGAAAGAGAGAGAAAATTACCTATTATCTATTGATTAATATGATACAAATATTTCATTTTTGATCAACATGATACAAATTATAATTAAATTTAGTTTAATTTTGTGTCATATTTAGCTAGGGTTAATTATTTGTGTTACATTTAATAAAATGATCTTTAAATTTAAAAAATAAAAAATAAAAGAAAAGAAAATAAAAGAAAAAATAACTTAGCTTTAATATTGGGCTACGGCTGTTTACAGTCCTGTGGAACACAACCACAGCCTGCTTGGAAGATACCAAGGCAGCCCAGTATCGGGTGGAGTTTAGTCAGGCATGGGCCTGGCCTAGGTGCAGGCTCCGCAGACCAATAAGCGCTGGGTACAGGGCTGTTGTAGACTTTAGAGAAATGCCACAAAATCGTGCGTTGAATTTATTTTTGCCAGAGCGGGAAAAAAACTTTTACAAGAAATTCTATGACATCATGAATATTTGGTTATTTATTTTTTTTAAATATCAATTATAATTATTAATTAATATCGATGATTCCATCGATGGATTACTAATTGGTTACCGACCACCAACGGGTAATCAATTGGTTATCGGTTGGTAATCAATGTCGCTGGTGGATAACTCGTTAGTTACCGACTAACAACTACCTTTGCTCGGTGGGTAACTAGTTGGTTACTAATCGCCGGTCGGTAACCCAAACTGGTTACTAGTCGAAAACTTTTGATTCTGTTGGATTTTACAAGTTTCATCACCGGAATATTCAAGAAAATACCAAATTTTATCACTAGGACACTAAAACATTCAACAAAAAATAATCAAAATTCCACAAAAATCTTAAAGAATTTCAGAATTTACAAACCATAATAATTTTTCATGTTATGAAATTTTTTGCTTTTTTTTTGCTTTTTTTTTTTTTTTGGTGTGTGTGGGAAAAATCAATCGGGGTATGATTTGTGGCATTTCCCTAAAGTTTCCTTTTTTTTTTTTTCCCCCTCGTTACAGGCTGTTGTAGCTTGACACCCAATGCTAGGCGTAACGTGTCAAGAGAGGGGCGCGTAGGTCACACACCACAGTCTTGGGTCTCTGGTGCATATTCGATCCTGTATATCTCTTGTTCTGATCTTGGCAAACTGCCACCTCACGCCATCTTCATACTACAGTAACTTGCATTAATTCTGCCAATTAGTTATAAAAGTACATCGAAACTACAAAGTTTTGGGAAATAGAGGCTTGACCTAATTTGTTTTACAAATCATAAAAGAAATGAGACATGTAATATAATACATATTATCATATACCGCATATCAAAATATTAGGTATTAACCATAATCATAACCATTAAAACAAAAATCAAGCAAAAAAACATATCTAAAAAATGGCATTATTTCGGTACTAGGTCTTCCTACCTCTCATTTTGTTCTTTTCAGCTACTAAACAAAGACTTCCAACACATCTCTGATATCAACGACGGAAGTGTTTTCCTTATGTTGTGGGTTGAATCTCCAAAAGGGGCACTAATCCAATGATCGTGATGGAAGTCACATGATTCTCGGGATATGAAACATCTAATGCTCATTGTGTGTGGGGATTACTAAAATACTCATAATAATCCACAACTTAAAAACCTATGAAACCTGAGATCTCAAAAAAGGGCAACGATCCAATTATCATGCTGGAAGTCTCATGATTCTTAACGTGCATTGAACGTCTAATGCCCATAGTATATGTGGCGATTACTGTAACATTCACAATAATCCACATAAATATAGGGAACCCGATGACATGGTGAATTTTTTTCACGTACCGTAGCACTAGAATACTAGATTATGTACATATTCATAGTTTCTTCCCTTGACATAGAGGAATAAATCAAGACACTCTTCCCATAAAATATGAGATAGAATATCCCAAGTAGTTGATAGAGAAATTTCCTTAATTTTACTCAATTTGCCACGATTTGAACATATTATACATGATATTCCAATATATGATACTACTCCATTTTAGCCTTTATCCCAAATAAAATCATGTCCTGTTTTATGCTTGACTTGGCCATTCACCATTATGTCGAGTCCAAATTGGACAGGCAAAAGAAAAGTCCAACACACTCTTCGCATTGGGATTTCGTGTAAGCTTTTGGTATTATTCTTTTCACGTAAACCTTGTAAATTGTTGTCACTAAGATTGATCTTTCCACTCTATCACATCTTTGAAGGATTTTGAGTTAACAAATGGATCAATCACCCACTACTCGAAAAAGAAATGGTTAGTACTAAACCATTCTGAACCAAATGCCCATCACAACGTTTTGCATAGATTTCGCATGCGGCACAAACTCCTAAGTAAAAGAGATTCAATCTGATGGGAATGAATAAGGGTTTTTAAGACAATTGAGCCCCATCAGGTGAAGACTACTCACTGTGAAAAAACCCGACCAAACTTGTCGTATTGAACAAAATATTTTTATCACTTTCACGCCTCTTCATGAGTATGATAATTTTGGCTGTGAAGTCCTTCACTATTTTTATGGCCGCCAACGAAAATGAGATGATCGCCATCTCTAATTACCTCTATATTGTCAATCTCAGCACCTTCTTTATTTACCACTTTAGTTGCCAAGAACCCGAATTTCTTGTCGCACAAGTCAAGCAGGTCCTGAAA
>CM046383.1:14187446-14212446 GCA_025413485.1 Ficus microcarpa | reverse complement strand
GACAATAGCAATTATAAAGGGTATAAGTCCCTCATTTTGTATGCACAAGATTCTTTTAGAGGATGATAAGAAAGGGTCTATAGAAGGTCAACGACAAATGAATCCGATCATGGAGGAGGTAGTCAAGAATGAGATAATTAAGTGGTTGGATGCAGGGATAATTTACTTAATCTCCAATAGTTCGTGGGTCAGTCCGATTTAGTGTGTACCCAAGAAAGGGGATTACTGTTGTGGAAAATGAAAATAATGAATTGATTAAAACAAGAATAGTAATAGGTTGGCAGATTTATATGGACTACAAGAAGCTTAACAAAGCCACACAGAATGATCACTTCACACTCCCATTCATTGATCAAATGCTAGATAGATTGGCAGGGAAGGAATTATATTGCTTCTTGGATGGATATTCAGGTTATAATCAAATTGCCATAGCCCCGAAGGACCAATACAAGACAACCTTCACTTGTCCATTTGGTACATTTGCCTTTAGAAAGATGCCATTTGGCTTGTGCAACGCACCTGTAACTTTTCAGTGGTGTATGATGGCGATTTTCACTGATATGGTAAAACAATACATGGAGGTGTTCGTGGATGATTTTTTAGTTTTTGGAGAAAACTTAGAAGATTGCCTCACCAACTTGGCAAGGGTCTTGAAGCGTTGTGAAGAGACCAATTTGGTCCTTAATTGGGAAAAGTGTCACTTTATAGTCAAGGAGGGCATAGTGTTGAGACATCGAGTTTCAAGAAATGGCCTTGAGGTTGACAAAGCAAAGATTGCTATAATTGAGAAATTGCCACCACCATCAAATGTGAAAGGGCTTTAGAGTTTTCTTTGGCATGTGGGCTTCTATCGAAGATTTATCTGAGATTTTTCCAAGATCTCCAAACTTCTTTGCAGCTCATTAGAGAAGGACAGCCAATTCGTTTTTGACAAGGCATGTTTGTTAGCATTGACAGAATTGAAGAAGAAGCTCATTTCAGCACCAATCAAATTAGGCCCAAATTGGTCTTTACCATTTGAAGTGATGTATGATGCGAGTGATTAGGCTGTGGAAGCTGTTTTAGGTTAGCTCAAAAACAAGATATTCCACTCAATTAACTATGCTAGTTAGACTCTATCAGAGGCCCAACTTAATTACATGGTGACAGAGAAAGAATTGCTGGCTGTTGTCTTCGCCTTTAACAAATTTCGAGCTTATTTGATAGGAGCAAAGGTCACGGTTTTCACAAACCATGCGGCCATCAAATACTTGGTAAAGAAAAAGGATGCAAAGCCAAGGCTGATTAGATGGGTGCTTCGGCTTCAAGAATTTGACCTGGAGATAAAAGATATAAAAGGAACAAAGAACCGAGTGGCTGATCATTTGTCTCGATTGGAGAAAGTTGAGAAGGGCACGGATTCAGAGGTCATTAATGAGGTGTTTTCGGATGAGCAGATTTTGGTTGTCACTAGAACTAATACTAGGTTGCCTTAGTATGCTGATTTGGTAAATTATTTAATGAGTGGGCTGTTACCTCCTGATTTGTATAGTCAACAAAAGAAGAAGTTTTTGCATGAGGTGAAATTTTACATTTGGGATGAACCTTACTTGTTCAAAAAATGTGCTAATCAGATTTTGCAACGGTGTATCCCTGATGCGGAAATCGAACAAGTGCTGCAACATTGCCATGATTCTCCGTATGGAGGGCATTTTCAAAGTGACAAGACTACAATAAAGGTCTTGCAATCTGACTTTTATTGGCCCGGCTTGTTTCGAGATACGCAAAATTTTGTGCTATAGTGTAATAGATGTCAACGGGTTAGTGGTATCTCAAGACAACATGAAATGCCACTAAACAACATTCTTGAGGTTCAGTTGTTTGATGTGTGGAGGATCGACTTTATGGGTCCTTTTATTCCTTTTTTGGTAATTTATACATACTAGTGGTAGTTGATTATGTTTCCAAGTGGGTAGAAGTTGCTGCCCTACCAACCAATAACTCAAAAGTGGTGGTACAATTCATGAAGAAGTAAATTTTCATAAGGTGTGGTACACCAAAGGCAGTGTTCAGTGATGAAGGGACACATTTTTGTAGTAAGTATTTTGAGACTTTGTTGGCAAAGTACAACGTCTGTCATTAGGTAGCTACTGCTTATCACTATTGGGTAAGCGAAAACTTCGAACAAGCAAATCAAAGTCATTTTGGAGAAAACTATATGTCCTATAAGAAATGATTGGTCCAAGAAGTTGGAAGATGCATTGTGGGCCTATAGTACTACCTTTAATACTCCAATTGGAATGTCACTGTATCAACTTGTGTTTGGGAAGACTTACCATTTGCCTTTGGAGTAGGAGCACAAGGCATATTGGGCACTTCAACAGTTGAATATAGACATGAGTGCTGCTAGAGAAAAGAGATTGATGCAACTTAATGAGCTTAATGAATTTCGATTATGAGCTTAAGAGAATGCCAAGCTCTACAAGGAAAAAGTCAAGCGTTGGCATGACAGGAAAATCATCAATAGAACATTTGAATCAGGGTAGCAACTTCTACTATTCAATTCAAGATTAAGGCTTTGTTTGGTAACAAAGTTTAACTCCAACTAAACTGTATTTTTTCATCTCAATTTTTGTCTTTTTCTAAAAAATAACAACATTTATAACTACTTTTTAAAAAGTCAACTCAACTCAAACTTAAAAATTTCATCATAACTCAAACTCAACTAATTCACCAAATGGACCATAAAGCTTTTTCCTGGGAAATTGAAGTGTCAGTGGTCTAGCCCGTTCACAATTTCTTCTATTTTTCCTTATGGAGCAGTAGAATTACAAGATAATCCAACAGGAAGGAAATTTTTAGTGAATGGTCAGCGAGTCAAGCACTATTGGGGAAGTCCTGTGGAGCGTTCCAAGTCTACCATCATTCTTAAAGACACTTAAAACAGAAAAGTAGTTAGGCTGATGACTTAAAAACAAGCACTTTTTGGAGGCAACCCAAATATTTCTTTGTTTTGTTACTTTGATTTGTTTTAATTTGTTTGAGTTGTTGATTCAGTAGTTGTTAAGTAATTTGAACTGATTATGATATTTTTCTATGTGGAAAGTGACCTAGGAATCAACTTTACAGAGCAATCTCTATTAATTTTGTTGCAGGAAATGCTGCAGTATTTCAAAATTAAAAGGGGGAGCAATCTGTATTAATTTTGCTGCAGGAAATGTTACAGCATTTCAAAAAAAAAAAAAAAACGGACAATCGTTTCAAAGCTCTTTGTGTAAATGTAATATCTGATTTTTCTTTGTTACTATTTCCTTTTTAAAGGAATTAAATGCATGCTGTATAGGCATTTATGAAAAAGTTCGCTTTAGGACTCTATTATGTGTTACGAGTTCTTACAAGCTTTATAAGACTCGAATATGCTTGTTTTGAGTGATAAATGGTCTTTTCGGATAAAAAGAGATGAAATTTACATGATTCTAGGAAAGTCAAATGGTTGACCAAAAAAGTCAACTTTGACCCGAAAAAGTCAAAGTTTGACTAACAGTACAATTTTGTGACACACAGTATAGGAAAAATACTACGAAAACCCATTTTTTCGGATAAGATGACATAAATGAGAACTAAAACCACCGTAGAAAAATCAAGCACGCAAAGTTAGGGCACAGGGCAAAAGGGTTTGAAAAAATAAGAAAAAAATTTTTCAGCCCGATTTTTCACAGATAAAATTTTTACGACAGCATAAAATATTAATACTGTGTATTAGTACAACACAGTATTAAATTTATCTGTGTTAAGTTTAAATTATACTGCTTTTTGAAAAAATAGCCAAACAAGTCTTTATGATTTATGACATCACCACTTTTTTATTTATGACATCATCAACTTTTTGAGAACTAATCCACACAAGACAAGTGTCTTGTTCTAGCACATTCTTGCTTGCTCTCCAAGTAGTATGGCTGGCCACCTAGCTAGGCTTTTGTGTGATTTTTTAAAAATTTTGGGGTCAAAATGAAAAATTTCAAAAGTCCCACATTGCCTATAAATAGAGGTGTTCCCTATTCATTTAAATCAGAAAATTTAGTGAAATTCTAGCCATTTTTCTCCAAGAAAGCCGAGAGGGAGAGAGAGGAAGAAATCAGAAAAATTTTCTTGAGCCAACCTTAGGGGGTGTTCGATTTGAGTAGAGAAAGCAAGAGGGGGAGTAGAAAAAATTTTCCAGCCACTTTTATAGCTGCTGCCATGGGGTAGTAAGCAGGGGAAACCAAGAAGAAAAGTCCAAAAATCTAGGGGACACTTTAGGGGAGAGTTCGGATTTCAACCAAGCAACCGAAATCAAGATTTGAGACCAATTTTTGGGTCTAGGAGCAACCAATGGTTGTGCAGGAAAAACAGTGGGAAAATTTTCAGATTTTGGGTGCAAATTGGTGGTGTGGCCGAGCATAGGGTGGGGGCTGAAATTGAGTCTAAAAAGCCAAGTTTTGGGAGCCTTTTGGTGTGTGGAACCGGTTATAGGAGCTAAGAACCAAGGGTGTGATTTTGTGGTTCAATCCTAAAGCCAAACCCTAACATTTATCAAGGTATTTTTCAAAAGCCCTACTCTATTTCCATTCAAGTTTTCAAATGGAGATTTAAACGTATTTATTTAAGCCAATGTTTGTAAGAACATAAGCTCACTAATTTATTTTATGCCCTTAGTTTAGATTGGTGCTTGATTAGATCTCTTAAGGGTGGTTTGGTTCATTAATATGCTTATGTTGGTTTTGTATGCTAGGATTGCATGCTAGAATTTTACATGAGGTTATATGTCCCCTAGGGTATGAATGAGCATGTGATTGTATGTTAGAAATTTATTTGGTATGATATTGTATGTATGGAATGTTGAATGCTTGGAATGGATGTGTTATGTTAGACCATGCAACCATAGGTTAGGGTTCGGATTTCATGGGCTGCATGGATACGTTGGGTTTGCATGTTGGGACATGCAGGACGTTAGAAACGCTGTATGCTTTGTAAGTAAGCTCCCGAAGTGATCGGTCGAGATAGAACCGCGAATTAGGACGTAAAACCAATTCTAGTAAACAAAGCTGCCAGTTCGGGTTCCAAACTGGACAGTTTTAGAAAAGTGAAAATTACAGGCCTTTAGAGGCCGAATGGGATAAAATGTAAAGCACGGAAGTTGTAGAACAGGGTTTTTCCTAGGGGGCAACATAGACCGTTTCTCAAAATAAGGTTCCAAAGGCCTCCGTTTTTATGAAAAACCGAAGATGGTCTGTTCAGACCCAGTTTTCACGACCAACCTGTTTCAATTTAAAACTGGTATTAATCTAAGCAGAATTAGATTTTTTGTAAAACACAAAAGTTTTATATCTCTTCGAGAGCTAGAACTTTAATGAAGAGAACTTTTTCTAATTCTAAAAGGATTTTTAAATATAATCTAAATTCTAAAAACTGTGCAGGGAGCAAGAAATTCCTGCACAGGATTTTCTAACCAGTTTAGGAAAACAGTTTTTCCTGCTTAAAAACACTATTTTGAACACAGAAACTGTTCCAAAGGCAGTTTCCAACCTTCAAACATTTTATAAAACTATGTTTCAAGAATTAAGAATTTTTAAGGAAAATTAAAGGAGTTTTAGGCTTATAAGCCAAAACCTTTTCAAGGATAAAGAAATTTGGTAATTTTCTTAATCAAGTTGTAAGATAGGTAAAGACGAACGGTGATCGGGAAATTATACCCGAATCACAGGGCTTAGCCCCAAAATCCGAGGTTGACCCAAAGGGAGGGTTGACTTTAGTTTTAGTAACCTTAGAGGTTAACTTCGGTTAACCTAATATGGATTAGGAACGGTAAGTTCGAGGTTAGGAGTTGGCCTAACCCTTTATGCTCGCACATATGATTAGTATGAAAGGTTATCCAACGTAACCTACTAGGCCGTAGTATGAGGCTCGTTAGAGCGACGATAGTAACCCCAGTAGGTAAGGTTACTTAGTGTAACCACTCATAACATGATTTAAGATAGGGGGACATATAACCAAAGCATTGCATGAATGTTGGTGGAAAACCAACATAGTATGGCCATAGACTAGAAATCTCACCTAGTCCTTTGCTTAAGCAGGAAATAACCTGCAGCTGAGCCCCGAGGTGGAACAGCATAACGTCAGGCATAGACGAGGCAAATACAATGCCACCTACAGCATAGGCTAGTAGTTGTATACTTACCTAGATGTAATTGGTATGTTATGTGATATGTGCTATGATTTTATGCCATGTTATATATATATATATGTATGACAAATTTATGTTATGAAATGTGCTATGTAAGCATTGAATGTTAAACTATGAATATGAAATGGTTAAGAAGCATGATTAAGTGACATCGGATTGTATGATCACTAATGAAATTAAGTATAAGGAGTTTAAGAATAACAAGATGGAAAGTAGGAATGGTGTTAATTCGCCTGTGTCGTACCACCCGCACCAGGTCGGGTTGGACTGTGGATTGAGTTGGAATTGGACTGGCCGCCCCTACCAATCCATAGTTACGCGCCAGGTACGAACACACATGTTAAGGGCCCCTAAGTAGATTAAGCAATAAGGAACTAAGGAAGCATAATACGAACATAATTGGATTATGCATGCTATATGTACCAAGGTGTTATGTAATGAAATGAAATGTATAGTTATGTGTCGCGGATTAGGAGTTGTACTTGCTGAGCGAAAGCTCATTGTTTTAAGTTTATGCTATAGGTAAACAACCTGTCAGTAGCTGACGATGCGAGGTGGAGTTGCGTGGTCGGGCACTGTGAATAGTGGGAAACGGAAACCGCTACGCGTTTTAATAATTTTACGGAATATGTAATATTTAATTTTGGCTACTTAGTAGTATGCACAATTACTATTATTGTTCACATGTTATGTTTCATATTTGTTTATACGCTTTAAAAAAAAAATTTTCCACTGTGTTTCATGTAATAAGTAAGTAAGTTTGGTATAAGTTATCTGATGAATGTAAGTACGTAAGTATGGTAACGGTGTCACGACCCTACTAGCCACCCTAAGACCCACGCGGTGTTCGACCGCGCGAACCTGGGGTTGGGTTCGGTCCGTGACAATTACTTAACTTACTTACTTGTCTTGAAAAAAAATAAGTACCCAAATTTTAGAGTAAATTTTTTTTTTTTCTTCTTTTCTAAAAATCGTTACTAGAAAACTTTTATTGCGGAAATCATAAAACTTTAACACAAGTTAAACTGAACTTAAAAACTGTTTTTCTTTTATAAAACCTTAACTGATTCTGATGTACTCACAGAGTACTGAGCTTTCACCTGAGCGGAAAGCTCCATACATACATAACTGATATCCGAAACGTACATACATGCTAAAACATAATGAAAACACATTTTCATTTAAACGCACTTCAGAAATCCCGTAGTAGTCCATACCCACATTTCACATTCTGTTGCGCCATCTCTCCACAGCTTGTTTCAGGAAGTGCCGGTAGGAAACTTACCTACAGCATGAACGTAAGTAATGAGCTAAAAAGCTCAGTAAGCACAACATCCTATCCGCATGCAACTAATGCACAAAAACGTGAACCAATTATGATTTATTATTAAAATCACTTCTGGTTTCTCTACTGAACTGATCTTATCTTATCTTGTTACTATAACATGTGTGTATGTACTTCGGTACGTAACCATGGAGTGATTGAAGGCGGTCCGACCATACCAACTTAAACCATGAAGCACAAAGCTTAACATGGAGTAGTGGAGGCAGCCCTTCCATATCAAGTCAAACCGTGGAACGTGCCGTTTTAAATTACCACAGAGGCAACGTCAGTACAACACAACATGTCCTACGTAGCTTAACTCATATCTTACCATTTAACTTATTTTTAATGGACATGCTTCGTGATGCCACAATATCTAACATAAAACATAAACATGCATACATAACATGAACATACATAACATGCATACATAACATGAACATACATAACATGCATACATAACATGAACCTACTACTACATAACATACTACGTATCATCATAAATCATAACATCCTATTCATGCAACTAACATGTGTTCATGCCGTAGGCGGAATTGTACTTACCTTTCCGTCATACGTTCTTGCTTAACTGTCCCTTCCTAGTGCTGTTCCATTCCTGGTACAGCTGCAGGTTCTGCCTACTTGACAAGGACATGTTCTACTTAAATCTTGTGAAAAATGTAGGTAAACTAACCAACATGTCTACATGATTTTGGTTGTATGTCCCTTACGTGCAAAGCGTCTAATTTGGTTACCAACGGTAACCTGGCGTGCTAAGCCAAACTAACCTCTAAGGGTCGAATAACTTAATCCGAAACTATCGGGTCATATCTGATAACCCTTTTGTTGAGCTATCGGTATCCGTTCGGGTCACTTTGGATAACTCGTGAGGATAAACTAACCCATACTATTAGTTAACCAAAAGTCAACAAAAGTCAACCACGGTCAACTATGGTCAACCCTCTAAGGTCAACCTCTCGGGTCTCGGGCTTGACCCGGCAACTTGGGTCTAACACCCGGTTACCACACGTGAACTAATCTACGCTAAAACTTTGCTTGAAAAATCATTTTTCCATACTTGGAAAACACTTAGGAAAAATCCTAAAATTTACATTTCGTGTAAAAATTCATAACTTGAGTCATAAAATCCAAACTCTTGGTTTTATGCTTTATAAATTCATTTTAGGTTGAAAACCGTCTTTGGAACGATTTTCATGGCCAAAACACTTGTTTAAGATAGAAAATCAATTTTTCTAAAAACTCTGTTAAACTTGTTGGTGCAGGAAATTTCGGATTCCTGAGCACCCTTCATAAAACAATTTTCGTTTCAAAATTGGTACGTTATCTAAAAAAGTTTTCTTCACGAAAGTTCTAGCCCTCGAAAAATGCTAAAACTTTCGTGTTTTACGAAAATCCTAATTCGGCCTAGAAACATACCAGTTTTGAGTTGAAACTGGCTGACCCTAAAACGAAACTGGGTCTGGGAGCTTAAATGTTTAGCCACGGGTTTTGGCATTTTTGAAGGCCATTGGAGCCTTATTTTGAAAAACGGCTCGCGTATCCCCTTAGAAAAAGTTGTTTTGGACAACTTTCATGTTTTACGTTTTCCCAAATTTGGCCTCTAAGGGCCTGTTATTTTTCGTTTACGAAAACTGGGTAGATTTATCCGAACCTACCAGTTTCGTGTTTAATTTGTTTTTACGCGTCCTACTTCGGAAGCTAACTCAACCGATCACTCGGGAGCCTAAAACATCAACATACAACGTTAACTAACATCCCACATGTTTTGACATGTCATCCCCTCGTGGCCATGCAAAGCAAATCCGAAACTACTTAACCTAGGTTTGCATGTGTTCTAGGGTTGCATAACATAGATTCGGCATCCACAAACCAAACCGAAATTAAAATCTAACATTCTAGCACTTGAGCCACACACGGCTGCACCTAGGGTAGGGACAATACCAACCATACAACCATGCAAACTAGACAATCATGCATCATAAAACATAGCACATAATCCTACAATCATGCATACTAATTTCTAACCATGCACCCTTAAATCAAGTATCACATCTCCTAGCTTAGGCATACCATAAAATTAATGAGCTCAAGCTCTTACATAACCAAGCTTAAATACACATTAAATTCCCCAAATTTAATGCTTGAATCATAACTTAGGGTTAGGGTTTCTCACCTCACCAATTTCGGAAATTGGTTCCACCTATGGGAGCCGAACTCCCACTGCTGCTTGGCTGTCCCTTTGCAGCCGGATTTCCCCCACCAAATGGGCTCCATTTTCAGCCATGCAACATACATACATACACACAATTATCATCAACTCTTGCATGAAAAATTAGCTTAAAATTCAAGGAATTACCTTGACTTACCCATGGGTTTAGGTTATGGTTTGGATCCGAAAATCCATCTCCATTTGGCTGCACACATACACTCGGCTTTGGGCTCCAAATTGCACCAAAAAATTTTCACCATCTTGGTGAATCCTTGCAGCCATTGCCGAGCCTCTTGGCTGCCCAAACCCCATGAAAAATCTACTCCATTTTGCTGCACACCATGGCCGAATCCCATGCACCCACCAAGCACAAAAATCCTCCTTGGCTCATGGTTGGCTTCTCCTCCTCCAAGCTCGGCTACACACCAAGATTGGACCCGAAATTTTTTTTCCTCTCTTCCTCTCCTTCCTTCCCTCGGCTGCTGCCCAGAAAAATCTGGAAAATTTTCCAGATTTCTTCATCTTGCTCCATGCTCAAAACCGAGCTCCCTAGAATGGATCACATAAAATTTTTTTCCAACTTTTGGCTTGCTCTTCTCTCCCCTTTCTCTCTCGGATTTTTCTGGACCAAAATGGCCAGAATTCAGCTGCCTTTTTTCATTTTTTTCTGCAGTAAATTAGTCTATTTATAGACAATTTTTACAACTTTTTGAAATTGCAAAATGACCCCAAAAGTTCCAAAACTTTTGATTTTTCTCCCCAATGGAGGCCGGCTGTGAGCAGCTCATCAACAGCTGGAAATGCTGATGGCAGGCTGAGGTCATGGCTGATGTCATGGCTTACCTCACAACTTTTCAAAAATTGCACTTTTGCCCCCCGAAAATGGGAATTCTTGCAAAAATGCCCTCTAGGTGTCCGATTGTCCTAAAAATCAACACACCCATCCTATTTTATGATATAAGCATCTCGGTGACTTTATACGCTCATATCGTCAAATTTCCAAAATTTACACTTTTACCCCAAAAGTGAAAATTTTTGCATTTAGGCCCCTAAACTTCAAAATTGGCCATAATGCTTGCTTTCCATGTAAATATCATTCTTTTCATAATTTTATGTGATTTTCTCATCCTTGAATCACATATTTTCAAAATTTACGTTTTTGCCCCGAAAGACAAAAATCTTGCATTTTCACCCCCGAAAGTGGCTAGTTCTTAATTTCTTCTTGCAAGGCAAGTTATTACCTTATTGTGACCTCATCTAACGACGTCACGTTGCAGACTTCACATATTTTTCAAAATTTACACTTTTGCCCCAAAAGTGAAAATTTTGACATTTTTGCCCTTTGACTTTGACTGGTCCTTTTGGGTGATTTCTTGACTAAAAACGTCATTCTTGACCTTAACTAATGCTAGGGATGCTTGATTTCTAGGGTGTTTCTACTGTCTACTTGGGCTATCTCGCCCATACTGACATATTTTGCAGTATTTTCTCATACTGCATCATTTTCCACTGTCGAGTCAACCGTTGACCACTCTTGGTCAAACTTTGACTTCCTTGGTCAAAGTTGACTTTTTCGGTCAAACTTTGACTTTTTCGGAACTTCGTCCTAATTCGTCCTTTTCGACCTGAAAAGGCGTTTTCTAACCTTGAAAATCTATTATGAGTCTTATTGAGCCATAAGACTTCGTAAAACGTGTGAAAAACTCTTAACTGAGTTTTTCCGTAAACATCTCAACATATGCTCATAATTCCTTTAAAAGAGGAAAAATGGCAATCATGAAAATTACAGGTATCACAAACGGACTGTGCTAGGCGGGTCGTTACAGTAAACTTGGGATATAAAAGCCAAATGTCACTTGACCTACTCTACTCCCTGCCATTTCTTCACTTCAAAACCTACCCTTTGTAAATTTCATTCTCCCCAATTTCTCCTGTTAAAGAAACATTGTTGTTAACCCATGGTTTCATACCCAAAATTTCAAGCACCTAGTTTCAATTCAACAGTATTATACCCACAGCGTCTTGGCCGAGTTACAGTTCTGATTTCGCAAGGGAAGACCCACAGATTTGGGTATTTTGACCTTAGGTTACAAAGCAAGTTTGGGGGTGGTGGCTTTACAGTTCGTGCAAGCATTGTAGGCAAGATTCTTGGCATCAATTTCACTGCAGTCCACCAAACTCCTAACGGCCAACAAACCAGCAGTAACACGAGAAGAAAACCCAAACCTAGTCCCTGAGGCTCATTCGCCGGAGCATTCTAACCATATTCCTTCTGATGCAGGGTCCAGTTTCCTCCAATTAGAGCAACAAATTAGTCAGATAGAGGTAATGTAGTATGAATCATTGCAGATGATGCATGAATTTTGGAAGTATGAACGGGACAAGGACTTGGCTCTTCAGAGGCATTTTCGAGCAAATTCTAAGTGGTTTCATTCATTTCCAAAATTCCCTCAACACTTGTGTGAATCTTCGACTGAGGATTCTGAGCCTGAGAGGGATGCCAGTCCTGAAGCTGTGGCCTCCAGTTATTCTGAGAAAGAATCTAATGAGGTACCCACTACTGCTCCTACCACAACCCGAGCTAAAAGAAAGGCCGCTAAGACAAAACCAACTGGAAAGAAATCAATCCTTCGAGGTGCAACCAATTAGAAATGGAATGATTAAGGATGATCTTCAGTATCCTCCATGGTTTCAGGGGAGTTTTCTTTGCCCATTGGTTTATTTTCATCTTTGTTTTTAATTTTTTTTTATTTTATTTCATTTTCACTTATTTGGTTAATGTGTCTATTGTTTGTTTTTCTTTATATATTTTAGAAATAGCGACAACACTGTTTAATTTTAAGTTTGGGGATGCATGAAACTACAATTCCATGTGTTTACTTGCTGGTTTTTGTGTTTTTGTTTGTGTTGTGTTTTTCTTTTTGCGTTAGTTTATTTAGTACGCTAAACCCGAAATATGTTTTCTGTAGTATGTTTGTTTGGTGTTGTTTTTATTGTTTGTTTTTAGGCTTTTTAATATTTGTGGTTCATTTTGTGTTTGTGATGTCTTGGAGAATCTGTCTTTTAGTCGGTTATGTTTAGAAGAGGATTTTCATTGATGAGTAAAAGAAAAAAAGAAAAAAAAAGTTGACTACCATGTTTTGTGCAATGTTCTGACTTGTTTGGGTGTTAAGAAAACCTGTTGATACTGGTTTTGGATGTAATTTCCCTTGTTTTATTCAGCACAACATTTTAGTATAACTTTCCATGAAGCTTACTAATAGCTAGATTGCTGTGAGAGCTAAGATCTCTAGAATTAATTTAAAGAAATCCTTGAGGCGAAATCCTTGGAAACTTAGCATGAGGGAGATGATTTAGGCCATGTTTGATCAGTTTGAGTCTTTTCTAGCCACCAATGATCATATGCATCCTTAATCACCTACTTTGAGCCTCAAGACCTCTTTCTTTGGCACTTTGAATTACATCTAAACACTAAATAGTTATTATTTTATGAATTAGCATGCATTTCCTGATTGTTCCCAAAAAAAAAAAAAAACAAAAAACAAAAAAATACTCTACTATTTTGAGCTACCTAGTAACTAGGAGTAACATGAGCCGCATATGTACTTTTGCATCAAACAACAAATCAAAATATGAGTATGCAATTACAATTCTGAATTGTGACGTTGCTGAATAACCGGGTGTCTTCATCACCAATGTTGGCATTTGCATAAAAAGGTAATAGTAATATGATGAATGTTTAAATAATAATAATAATAATAATAAGAATAAAAAAATAGTGGAATAAAGTGTGTATGTAGTGTTGAGCAAAGAAGGTATTCGGTTTCAAGTGTCCTAAAGGATGAGGAGGACCATTTTGATTTTTAGAACTAGTTTTGTGTTATGGTGTTAAGACTAAAGATTAAATCATTTATCCTACCCTAACCTCCACCCGACATTACAACCCATTAAAGTCTTATTGATTCCTAGTGCTAGGTATTCTTACATTAGTGGAAAGAGAATCAATAAGTAAACGTATGAAGGCTTGGTAATTGTGGTCTAGTTTGAAGTAAGTCATCGGGAAGGATGCACAAAGGATGCGCGCACACACACCAAGGGATAGCATTCAGACCAAGTGATATAATAGCTTGACCTAACACTTAAAGAAAGTTGGTGTTTAGCATAGGCAGGTGGTTTAATTAAATAAATAAAAACTCTAAGAAAATAACATATTTTCTTGAACGTTATGACTGAAAAATGGAAATCTCCTACTGTTATCACTTCTTTTTGTTATTGTCTTTCCTTAATTTTTGTTAAAAAAAAAAAAAAAAAATTAGTGGGTTGGTTTTTGATTTCACTTGAAATCAAACTGATTTTGTGGGTTAGTTTTTGATTTTAATCTCTGGGTTGGTTGAAATTTTGATTCTGTGTGTTTGTTGATTATTTGATTTTGTGGGTTTCATTGGGGTTTGAATTCAGTTTCCTAGACATTCCATTGTCAGTGGGTTTTGTGGTGTGTGGTTCACTTGAAAGGATAATGCTCCTAAATGTGGGTTTTTGTTTGAAATATATATATATATATATGTTATTGAAGAAAAGAGCAATGAGAGGGAAAAGGAAGGCTGTTGCTAGAAATAAAGAAATTCTAGTGTTTGATAAGTTTGAATCTGAGCTTACAAGGACTAGGTTTAATGAAATTACTGTCGGGAGGAACTTATGGCGTGAGAGAGGGTTTGTTTATCAATCTAGAGGAACTTTGGGGTACCTTGAGTATATTTACTCAGTGATTTTCAAGAACAAGTGGGAAAATTTTTGTCAACACCCTCTGGTTGCTATCACACTGCTAGTTAAGGAATTTTATGCTAATTTTGATAGTCACCACCCAGATTCAGTTTATGTGAGGGAAAAGAATGGATATTAGTGGGGCAGCAATTAATAATGTTTATAGGCTGGATAATGTGGAAGATGAAGACCTTGAACTTTCTAAGAGTTTGGATGCGGATCAATTGAGTGAGATTGTAGATGCCATTTGTGTGCAAGGGACCGAGTGGACCAAATTAGCCCATGGATCTATGACTTTAGCTAGGCGTAATCTTAAACCGGGGCCTATGATTTGGAGCCATTTTATCAAATCCAGGCTCATGCCTTCAACCCATGACCACACAGTTAATAGAGACAGGGCAGTTCTATTATTTGCTATTGTGGAGGGTAGAAAGATTAATGTGGGAGCTATTATTAGTGAGCAGACTGGGATTTGTGCAAACAGAAAAAGTGGGGGTTTATGGTTTCCTTCTTTTATTACTATGTTGTGCTTAGCACAAGGTGTCGAAGTTTTTAGTGAGAAAGAAAAGCTTAAATCATCCAGGCTTATCACAATGATAGCTATGACTCGTATTTTGCAGGACAAACCATCAGTAGCAAGAGAAGAAAACCCAAACCCAGTCCCTGAGGCTCATTCGCTGGAGCATTCTAACCACATTTCTTCTAATGCAGGGTCCAGTTTCCTCCAATTAGAGCAGCGAATCAGTCAAATGGAGGTAATGCAGTATGAATCATTGCAGATGATGAGTGAATTTTGGAAGTATAAACGTGACAAGGACCTGGCTCTTCAAAAGCATTTTCGAGCAAATTCTAAGTGGTTTCATTCATTTCCAAAATTCCCTTAACACTTGTGTGAATCTTCGACTAAGCCTGAGAAGGATGCCAGTCCGGAAGCTGTGGGCTCCAGTCATTCTAAGGAAGAATCTCATGAGGTACCCACTACTGCTCCTACCACAACCCAAGCTAAAGGAAAAGCCGCTAGGACAAAACCAACTGGAAAGAAATCAATCCTTCGAGGTGCAACCAATTGGAAATGGAATGATTAAGGGTGATCTTCAGTATCCTCCACGGTTTTAGGGGAGTTTTCTTTACCCATTGGTTTATTTTCATCTTTGTTTTTAATTTTTTAATTTTATTTCATTTTCACTTATTTGGTTAGTATGTCTATTGTTTGTTTTTCAATGCATATTTTAGAAACAGTGACGCCCCTGTTTAATTTTAAGTTTGGGTATGCATGGAACTGCAATTCCATGTGTTTACCTGCTGGTCTTTATGTTTTTGTTTGTTTTGTGTTTTTCTTTTTGTGATAGTTTATTTAGTACGCTAAACCCGAGATATGTTTTATGTAATATGTTTGTTTGGTGTTGTTTTTTTTTTTTGTTTTTTTTAGGCTTTTTAATATTTGTGGTTCATTTTGTGTTTGTGATGTCTTGAAGAATCTGTCTTTCAGTCGGTTGTGTTTAGAAGAGGATTTTCATTGATGAGTAAAAGAAAAAAAAGAAAAAAAAAGTTGACTACCATGTTTTGTGCAATGTTCTGACTTGTTTGGGTGTTAAGAAAACCTGCTGATACTGGTTTTGGATGTAACTTCCCTTGTTTCATTGAGCATAACATCTTAGTATAACTTTCCATGAAGCTTACTAATAGCTAGATTGCTGTGAGAGCTGAGATCTCTAGAATTGATTTAGAGAAACTCTTGAGGCGAAATCCTTGAAAACTTAGCATAAGGGAGATGATTTAGGCCATGTTTGATCAGTTTTAGTCTTTTCTAGTCACCAATGATCATATGCATCCTTAGTCACCTACTTTGAGCCTTAAGACCTCTTTCTTTGGTGCTGTTGCCGGGGATTGAAATCATTAAAAATATTTGTAAAAGTTATTTTGTTTTAGTTCTTGTTTTTTGCATTGTCTTATTGGTTGATTTTTTGTATTTTCAGGAGCTTGCTTTCTCTGCATGAATAACCAACGAAACCAAGAGTCGCTACCTTTGAACCCAGAAATTAAGAGAACATTTCTAGCAAGGAAAAGGGAGCAACAAGGTCTAGTGGGTATGGGAGAAATAGTAGAAAAAGTTGCTGTAAATATGGCTAATGGTGGGCAGCAAGTGAATGTCAACAATCTATTGTCCCAACCAGTTTTGGTGGATGACAAAGACAGGGCCATTGGAGAGTATGCTGTACCCATTCTACATGGGCTCAATCCAGGTATTATTAGGCTAGAAATACAAGCACCACAGTTTGAACTCAAGCCAGTTATGTTCCAAATGTTGCAAACCGTAGGCCAGTTTAGTGGAATGGCAACTGAGGATCCTCACATGCACCTTCGGCTATTCATAGAAGTGAGGAATTCTTTTAAGCTACCAGGAGTGTCTGAGGAAGCATTGAGGCTGAAGTTATTCCCTTATTCCTTGAGAAATAGAGCTAGAGCATAGTGTAATTCATTGCCATCAGATTCAATAGCAACATGGAATGACTTAGCAGAAAAGTTCCTCGTGAAGTATTTTTTTCCAACCAACAATGCCAAGTTTAGAAACAACATCACTTCATTCCAACAATAAAAGGGAGAATCCTTGTATGAAGCGTGGTAAAGATTCAAAGAGCTGTTGCGAAAACGCCCTCATCATGGGATTCCCCATTGGATTCAGATGGAAACATTTTATAATGGGCTCAATGGGCAAACACGTACAATAGTTGATGCGGCTGCCAGTGGTGCTCTTTTGGCCAAATCGTACAATGAAACGTATGAGATTTTGGAGAGGATGGCAGCTAATAATTATCAGTGGCTCATCGAGAGACTCAATGCTCAAAAGGCTGCAGGACTTCATGACGTAGATGCTATTACTGCAATTTTTGCCCAAGTTTCAAGTTTGACGAATATGATCAAGATTATGAGCATGTTGGCAGGTGTTAATTCAATGCAATCTATTGGCATCACTTGTGTTTATTGTGGAGAGGGACACTTGTATGATGATTGCCCTTCTAATCCAACCTCTACTTGTTATGTGGGTAATTTCAACAGAAACAATCCTTATTCGGCGCCTTACAATCCGGGGTTGAGACATTTAATATGCTCAAGGCTTTGAAGTTTCTAGTTGAGATAGAGGAGTGTTCAGCCATATCTGCTCTAGATTTCTTAGTGGCCAAAGAGTTTAAGGTAAGTAACCAACAAGATTTGATACGTTAGTCATTGGCATTGGATTTGGTAGAGGATGAAGATGAATTTGTGAAAAAACTTATTGTTAATGCAATTGCACCCAGATCTTTGCAGAAATTTGAATCATTGGATTTGTCAAACCGTGAGCACAAGCGATCCAAGTCCTCAAAGGAAGAGTAACCGGTGTTAGAATTGTAACCTCTACTGTCTCATCTGAGGTATGCCTACTTGGGAGAATCCTCGACTCTTCCTGTGATCATTGCTGCCGACTTGACTAAAGATCAAGAGGAGAGTTTGCTTCATATTTTGAGAAAATTCCAAGGTGCCATCGGCTGGACAATAACAGTTATAAAGGGTATAAGTCCTACATTTTGTATACACAAGATTCTTTTGGAAGATGATAACAAAGGGTCTACAAAAGGTCAGCAACAAATGAATCTGATCATGAACGAGGTAGTTAAGAAGGAGACAATTAAGTGGTTAGATGCAGGGATAATTTACCCAATCTCCAATAGTTTGTGCTTCAGTCCGATTTAGTGTGTTACTAAGAAAGGGGTGATTACCATTGTAGAAAACGAAAATAATGAATTGATTCCAACAAGAATAATAACGGGTTGGTTGATTTGTATAGACTACAGGAAGCTTAACAAAGCCACACAGAAGGATCACTTCCTACTCCCATTCATTGATCAGATGCTAGATAGATTGGCAGGGAAGGAATTCTATTGCTTCTTTGATGGATATTCAGGTTATAATTAGATTGCCATAGCCCCAGAGGACCAACACAAGACAACTTTCACTTGTCCATTCGGTATATTTGCCTTTAAAAGGATGCCATTTGGCTTGTGCAACACATCTGTAACTTTTATACAGAGTATGATGGCGATTTTCACTTATATGGTAGAGCAATACATGGAGATATTCATGGACAATTTTTCAGTTTTTGGAGAAAACTTTGAAAATTACCTCACCAACTTAGCAAGGGTCTTGAAGCGTTGTGAAGAGACCAATTTGGTCCTCAATTGGGAAAAGTGTCACTTTTTGGTCAAGGAGGGCATAGTGTTGGGACACCAAGTTTTAAGAAATGGCCTTGAGGTTGACAAAGCAAAGATTGCTATAATTGAGAAGTTGTCACCACCATCAAATGTGAAAGGGCTTCTGAGTTTTCTTGGGCATGCGGGCTTCTATCAAAGATTTATCTGAAATTTCTCCAAGATCTCCAAACCTCTTTACAGCTTATTGGAGAAGGACAGCCAATTCATCTTTGACCAGGCATGTATGTTAGCGTTCACACAGTTAGAAAAGAAGTTCATTTCAGCACTAATCATAGTAGCCCCAGATTGGTCTTTACCATTTGAAGTGACGTGTGATGTTAGTGATTGGGCTATGGGAGCTATTTTAGGGTAGCGCAAAGACAAGATTTTCCACTCAATTTACTATGCCAGTAAGACTCTATCATGGGTCCAACTTAATTACACAGTGGTAGAGAAAGAGTTGTTGACTGTTGTCTTCGCCTTTGACAAATTTCGAGTATATTTGATAGGAGCAAAGGTCACGGTTTTCACAGACCATTCGGCCATCAAATACTTGGTAGAGAAAAAGGATGCAAAGCCAAGGCTAATTAGATGGGTGCTTCTACTTCAAGAATTTAAACTGGAGATCAAAGATGGAAAAGGAACAGAGAACCGAGTGGTTGATCATTTGTCTCGATTGGAGAAAGTTGAGAAGGGCATGGATTCAGAGGTTATTAATGAGGTGTTTCCGGATGAGCAGCTTTTGGTTGTCACTAGAGCTAAAACTAGGTTGCCTTAGTATGGTGATTTGGTAAATTACTTAGTGAGTGGGCTGTTACCTCCTGATTTGTATAGTCAACAAAAGAAGAAGTTTTTGCGTGAGGTGAAATTTTACTTCTGGGATGAGCCTTACTTGTTTAGAAAATGTGCTGATTAGATTTTGCATTGGTGTATCCCTGAGGAGAAAATCGAATAGGTGCTACAACATTACCATGATTCTCCGCATAGAGGGCATTTTCAAAGTGACAAGACCGTAGCAAAAGTCTTGCAATCTGGCTTTTATTGGCCCAGCTTGTTTCGAGATACCCAAAATTTTGTGCTACAGTGTGATAGATGTCAACGGGTTGGTAATATCTCAAGAAAACATGAAATGCCACTAACTAACATTCTTGAGGTTGAGTTGTTTGATGTGTGGAAAACCGACTTTATGGGTCATTTTATTCCTTTTTTTGGTAATTTATACATACTAGTAGTAGTTGATTATGTTTCCAAGTGGGTAGAAGTTGCTGCCCTACCAACCAATGACTCAAAAGTGGTGGTACAATTCATGAAGAAGCAAATTTTCATAAGGTGTGGTACACTAAGGGCAGTGATCAGTGACGAAGAGACACATTTTTGTAGTAAGTACTTTGAGGCTTTGTTGGCAAAGTACAACGTCTGTCACAAGGTAGCTACTGCTTATCACTTATAGACTAATGGCCAAGCGAAATTTCGAACAAGTAAATCAAAGTCATTTTGGAGAAAACTGTATGTCTTATAAAAAATGATTGGTCCAAGAGGTTAGAAGATACATTGTAGGCCTATAGGACTGCCTTTAAGACTCCAATTGGAATGTCACCGCATCAACTTGTGTTTGGGAGGGCATGCCATTTGCCTTTGGAGTTGAAGCACAAGGCATATTGGGCACTTTAGCAGTTGAATATGGGCATAAATGTTGCTAGAGAAAAGAGATTGATGTAGCTTAATGAGCTTGATGAATTTCGATTGCAAGCTTATGAGAACGCCAAGCTCTACAAGGAAGAAGTCAAACGTTGGCATGACAGGAGAATCATCAATAGAACATTTGAACCAAGGCAGCAAGTTCTACTATTCAATTCAAGATTAAAGCTTTTTCCTGGGAAATTAAAGTCTCGATGGTCTGGCATGTTCCCAATTTCTTCTGTTTTTCCTCATGGTGCGGTAGAATTACAAGATGATCCAACAGGAAGGAAATTTTTGGTGAATGGTCAGCGAATCAAGCATTTTTAGGGAAGTCCTGTCGAGCATTCCAAGTCTTCTATCTTTTTTAAAAACGCTTAAAACAGAGAAGTAGTCAGGCTGATGACTTAAAAACAAGCGCTCTTTAGAGACAACCTAAATATTTCTTTGTTTTGTTATTTTGGTTTGCTTTAATTTGTTTGAGTTGTTGATTCAGTAGTTGTTAAGTAATTTGAACTGATTTGATGATATTTTTCTATACAGAAAGCGACCTAGGAATCAGCTTTACAAAGCAATCTATATTAATTTTGCTTCAAGAATTGCTGCAGCATTTCAAAATTAAAAAGAGGAGTAATCTGTATTAATTTTGCTGCAGGAAATGCTGCAGCATTTCAAAAAAAAAAAAGCAAAAGAAAAAAAAATGACAATCGTTTCAAAGCTCCTTGTGTACACCTGGGATATAAAAGCCAAATGTCACTTGACCCATCTACTCCGTGCCGTTTCTTCACTCTGAAACCTACCCTTTGCAAATGTCATTCTTCCAATTTCTTCCTATTAAGGAAACATTGTAGTCAAGCCACGGTTTCATACCCAAAATTTCAATTACCTAGTTTCAATCCAACAGTGTTACACCCAGAGCATCTTGGCCGAGTTGTAATTCTTATTTCGCGAGGGAAAATCAATAGATTTGGGTATTTTGACTTCAGGTCACAAAGCAAGTTTGGGAGTGTGACAACTCTAGGAATTATAGTTATCTTAGGCACTTTTAGATCTGAATGTAGTTGGTTTAAAGAGTATTTATGTTATTTTTAGCATATTTTACTTTATTTTATGTTTGTGTGAACTTTTTATCTTGGTTTTAGTGTTTGGTTGAAATCATGGCAAATGTGAAGAAAAATAGGATCAAATGAGGGCTGATTTGTATTTTAATTCTTGTGTGAATTATAGAAGAATCTGAGTCGAAAATGCTGCAGCAATTCTCACAACAATCCTTTTAGCAAGCCGAAGTAGAGCAGACAAGAAGCACTAACGGGCATTATTTTGAAAAAGCAACAAGAAGAATACAGCTCATATTTTGTGGGGACCATTTTTCTACCCTAGCTGGTCGTGTTCGGGTCCAAGGTCTTTTCGTGTCACGTGAGCCTTGGTTGAAGCCCTGTCGTCGTGTCGCGAAAGGGTTACGTGTTCGGTCCAACCCGAACCCGACCCATTGGAGGCAGCCGTATGGAGAGTGTCGTTTTCGATTCGTGTCGTCGTGTCGCGAAAAGCCTTGGTTGATAAGCTGGAACATAGGGAAATTTAGGAGAGTACAGAGAAAAAAAAAAAACAGAGGAAAGAGTACAGGGAGAGAGTGAGCTCGGAGATTTCTTTCATTTTTTCAAAGAGTGAGCTGAGAAGAATAAGGAAAGGATGAGAACACACATCTAGCCATTTAGAGTTTCTCTCTTGCTTACTCTTCCTTTGATTTATTTCTTGATTTTCATTCTCTGTTGAACAATGGATTATGTTCTTAAGCTTGTTAATCAATGCGAAATTATCACACCTATTCTCTACTCGTAAGTGCACAAGGTCATCAAGTAATAAAGTAATGAGTGAGTGTCGTGTCCCACGAGAATTGTGTTCCTAAAATCTAGCTAAGTACTACAACTAAAATAACCTAGTTTTATCCAAAAGAGTCAGAAATAGAATGATGTTAACAAAATAAAATTAAAATGCTAAACTAATTTAATAAGCAAATAAAACGATGCAAGGAGTGTCTTAGAATCGAAGGGGGCTCCAATGATAAGGTAGCTAGGGTTCTTGATTTCATCTTGCCTAGTTATTCTAATCCTATTCAATGCCATTGCTCTCCCTTAAGCCAAACATTAATTATGAATTTCCTATAATAATCTAACTCCCTCTCTTGAGTGCCAAGTCAAATCTATGCAAAACAACCTAATTAATATCCCTATTAAATAAGTTGTTGTGCATTCATTAAGCTATAATTCATTTGTGATTACCTAGAGCATATTCATTTCCCGATTCCAATACTTACTAGGCTGTGTTCAACAAATCCCAACATGTGCAAGGGACTCTCTTAAGCCTAAATCCACATATCTAAATCCTATGGCCAATCTCTCAATTGATTAAGGCATTAAACAAAAAAGAACACAAATGTTTGGACATGATAAATATCAAATAGCATTAAATATTTATAAAATAACTGTAGTACGATTACAGCAAGTCCCCTAACATAAAAATCTACCAATCCATCAACGTAAACTCAAACATATTCAAGCTTGAACAAATTTGAAAATACATGAAGAATCCACAAAAAACTAAAGAACTAGTAGATAAGAAAAATAAAACTCCAAAGTAGTCCAGCCCCAAATCTCCAGCAGCTTTTTCCAATGATCCTTCTGGAATTTTAGGGTTTCCTTTTTTTTTTTTTTTTTCTCTCCTCTCTTTTCAGTCCTTTCTTTTTCTCTAGTTCCAGATCCTCTCTCCTCTTTTTTTTCCTCTAACCTAGACCCCTTTTGTTCGTGGGAGCTTCAGGTGAGGCGCACACTGCTGCTGGGCGTAATAGCTGGGCGCACTGGTGGGGCGCACAGGCACTAGGCGCGCGCTGCTGGCTGGGCATGCAGGCGCGCGTTGCTTTTTGACTTGGTCGAGTGGGCGCATGGGTGCACACCCTTAGAGGCACGCCCACACCTCCGCTGTGGGCTAAAGCTTGATTTTTCATCTCCAATTCTTTCAAAAATCCAATTGTTCCCTTGTTTATCTGAAACACTCACAAACACATTAAACCTACCAAAAAAAACTTAAAGATTTTGCAAATTATCCAATTTTTGGACATTAAATAAGTGAGTAAAAGCTCACTTATCACTTATTTTTATAATCCTAAACATGAGCTAAATTTCTTTAGCTGGGATTGTTGATGGACTCGAAATTGGAAGGATGATTTGAATGTTTGTTGGAATGTTGAGCAAATTTCTTTCTTGTTCATTCAAGTGCTTTAATTGTTTAATTTCTATTGTTAATTGGCCATTAATTTATTGGAAACTAGGCTCTAATTAACTCTAGAAAAATTAATTTGAGCTGGATCTAACTTGGATGATGCAAGTTAGATCCTATGTGTACTTTTGCATTAAACAGCAATTCAGAATATAAGTATGCGATTGCAATTCTGAAATGTAACGTTGGTGAGTAACCGGGTGTTTTCATCACCAATGTTGACATTCGCGTAAAAAGGTAACAGTGACATAATGAATGTTTAAATAATAAAATAATAATAATAATAAGAATTAAAAAAAATAGTGGAATAAAGTGTGTATGTAGTATCGAGCAAAAAAGGTATTCGGTTTCAAATGTCCTAAAGGATGAGGAGGACCATTTTGATTTTTAGAACTAGCTTTGTGTTATGGTATTTAGCCTAAAGATTAAATCCTTTATCCTATCGTAACCTCAGCCTGACATTACAACCCATTAAAGTCCTATTGATCCTTAGTGCTAGGTATTCTTACATTAGTGAAGAGGGAATCAATAAGTCAACATATGGTGGCTTGGTGATCGTGGTCTAGTTTGAAGTAAGTCATTGGGAATGAAGTACAAAGGATACGTACACACACACCAAGGGATAGCATTCAGACCAAGTGATAGAATAGGTTGACCTAACACTTAAAGAAAGTTGTGTTAAGCATAGGCAGGTGGTTTAATTAAATAAATAAAAACTCTGAGAAAATAGCATATCTTCTTAAACGTTGTGACTGAAAGATAAAAATCTACTGTTGTCATCACTTCTTTTTGTTATTTTCTTTTGTTAATTTTTGTGTTAATTGTCTTTTGTTTGAGTCATTACTCAAGGACGAGCAATGTTTTAAGTTTGGGGGTGTGATAACTCTAGGAATTAGAGTTATCTTAGGCACTTTTAGACTTGAATGTAGTTGATTTAGAGAGTATTTGTGTGTGTGTGTTTTTTTTTTTTAGCATATTTTCCTTTGTTTTATGTTTGTGTAAACTTTTTATCTTGGGTTTAGTGTTTCGTTGAAATCATGGCAAAGGTGAAGAAAAATAGGATCAAATGAGGGCTAATGTGTATTTTTAATTCTTGTGTGAATTGTAGAAGAATCTAAGCCGAAAATGCTGTAGCAATTCTCATAGCAATCCTTACAAGCTGTAGCAGAAGCAGACAAGAAGCACCAGTTAGCATTATTGCAACAAGAAGAATACAGCTTATATTTTGTGGGGACCATTTTTTTACCGCAGTTAGGAGGTCACATGAGCCTTGGTTGATGCCCTGAAGGGTTAGGACAATTGGAGGC
>CM046383.1:14160346-14187346 GCA_025413485.1 Ficus microcarpa | reverse complement strand
AAGACTTCATAAATACTTTGGAATTTCAGATATGTTTTTATACGTGGCTATAAAGTCACAAAAATATCATACACGGGTACGAGTACGAGAATTCAACATTACAAAAATAGGACTAGTGTACGTGTTCAGGAAACTTGGTATGAGAATGAACCAATCATATTGGCATCTCAGGCATAAAAAGTTTTTTTTTTTTTTTTTTTTATATTTATTTTATGTGGATGATCTATTAAACGATCCCAATTAAAAAGTTGTAGAACACTTTGGGCATAGACATATATGGGACTTTCCTGAGGATGTCGTTGAGGAGGTCCTTGTCATTCAAGATACGGAGTTATAAGGTATCGAGTTAGTAGTTGAATTACCTGATATGGATACCTTAACATTTAATTGACCAGACGTGGAATCTGTTGCTGCATCTTCTGATATTGATGCAATGTTGAAAAACAAGTCACCTTTGATAGAAAATGAATTTATCAATGACGAGCTAGGTGACGAAACTGTATAGGAGTATGTTGAAGAAGAGGTCACTGAGTCTGAAGAGAATGATGGCTTAGATGTCAATGATAAGTTGAAGACATCAGTAGTGATGTTGAATAGATAATATATGTACTAACATTCATAAATTTGTTATATGTTTGTAGAGTATGTCGGTGACAAATTCAAAAAAATCGTGACAATCATAAGTGGGAGAACTTGCATGGCAAAGCCTTATAAGCATGCCACTGCAATAAGAAGGTGAAACTTTTACATAAGTTTTTTTTACATTTAAATATGTTAATAACTACATGCATTCTAATGAAATCAATTTGTTGCACTGTCAAATACATAGACCAGGCAGCCGCAGTTGATGATCGACAACTGGGGTGACATGCATCGTCGCGAGCCAAACTAGGTTAACCCTGAAGTGAGCAAACGTTTGTAAGTATTTATATTTATTACTTTACTTATCAAATTAGCTTGTATTAACAAATCAATATGCTTTTCCAATGTGTTTGTGAACAAATTATGCAGAATTGATGAGGGTGACAGAGTAATTTAGATGTCATAGTCTTCCGGCTCGTCTTCATCCATGATTCATGAGGATGCCATTCTTCAGCGGGTCTTAGATACGCGTCGAGGGCATATTATGGGAGCAGGCCCTACACTTCCCTGGAGGACCATCCCATGCATTTCTTCATCCTTAGGATCCCAATTGGAGTGCTCATCGTCGGTGTAATTTTGCCCGGAAGATCAATCTTGGATTAATCGCTTGCGCATCAATCACAAGAACATTTACGCGAGCTAGATGATGATAGCAGGCGGCATCCAGTCACAACCCAACCCAGATTCGCACCTATTATTCCTCCTAATGACCTTGTCCCTCCAGGCCCCTTGACGAATCCCCCCGCTGGCAGCTGATAATGATGCCGCTGACGATGATGACGGTTGCAAATTTAGGCGATTAGATGTTTGCTTTTTTAATTTTTCATGTTTAACTATAAGACATATCTAACATTGTATTTATGAATTATATATTTTATTATAGATAATTTTTTATTATTATTTCATTTGCAATTTGATACTAAAATTAATCTATATTTATTTTCCGTTGATACTTTATTTATTTATTATATTATAATATTTAAATATTCAAAAAAATATATATTCGAATGTCATCACAAAAAAAAAAAAAAAAAAAAAAGAGACAAGAACCATTTGCGACGACAAATTTTTAGTGTTCCATCGCAAATACGTTGTGACATGTCAGCTAACAACAACGTATTAACGATGACAAAATTTAAACTTGTTGTTGCAAATAATCTTGTGACATATAATTTTTAACGGAATTGATAGTCTTAATTGCGATAGCCTTATTAGTAATGACTACCGTGGCAATTGTATATTCAACGGCTCATTGTCGTCACTAATAAAGCTTTTGCGACCATGTTTTAATGACGACTTATTTGTGACAACATGTTATTGCAAGAGAGTTATTTGCAAGAACATGCCATTATTAGGGACGACATTTTGTCATTGCTACTAGTGTTGTTTGTTGTAATGCTCAAATCCACTCTTTTTCGGAGTAATTCAAGAAGTCGTAAATAATTTTTAATAGTGTTTTAAAGTGAAAGACTAAAACATAATAAATTGATAGTTTGAGAATTGATTTTAAAACGTTTTAAAATTTAGAAACAAAAAATAGGGATTGGAACTGTGTCAAGGATTAAAAATGACGTTAATTTTATAATGAACCTAGACTTGATTAAGACTAAACAAATTATTCTTTTGCCTTTTTTTTTTTTTTTTCTCCTTTTATCTTCCCCCTCATTTATGTTTTTTGTTTGTTGTGTTTGATGGATCTTGCTTAATCAAAATTTTGCTACAGCTGTTCAGTTCCGCCAAAAGTAACGAAAATCAACATCTAATATTTAATTAGAGTAATTTCTGAACATTGTATTCTTAAATACCAATTTTATCTTAAATTCATGCGTCCTTTTGACCAAAGGATGATTTTAATCACTTCAAGGACGATTCTACTAAGTATTAGATATAACGTGAACAAGTTGATAATAATTTTTAAAGAACAAGGTCATCATTTAGTTGTTTATAAGATTAGTAGCCGATGAAGGGAGAATATAGAATTGATATGAAGTGATTCAAAGACGCAATAATATTCAGAACATTCATAATACATGGTAGCAAAGATGAAAATATCATTATCACATCAAAATATTACTAGTATTCCAATTTTTTTTTTTTTTGGAGATTTAGAATAAATTATTAATATTGATGAAAATTAAAAAAAATTAAAATTACGAAAATTGACTTTAAAATATATTTCTAATATTTTAGAATAGCCTAAACATATACATAAATAAATAAGTTTTACATGATAAATCTAATTATATATGTATGTATGTGTATATATATATATCAGGAAGTCCTTTGAACCTTAAACATGTTTGGGATGTCATCTTAATTCAAGTAATACTAGTTTCATGACATATTATTTGAATAAAACATAATATAATTTTGAACATGTTATTTATAGGTTTATTGATCTCTTCTCGCTATATTTTTATGAGTAGGAAACTGAGAATTCTCCCAATTGTTTGCATGAGATGGTGGTGCTATTCTAGAATTAGGATAAATGAAAAATTTCGTATCCATCATAATTATTAAAATCATGATCATATGGATAATAAATATGAGGAGCCTCATTGGAGGATAAAAGTCTATCATTTATGTTAGAATACGTTGATTTATTAGTTTTCTTCTTTCTGTTTTCAAAAAAGTCAGTACTGAAATTTCAATCAATATTTTCACGTCACTGATACTTGCCTGATCGATATTGTCCTGAAATATTTCTAACCTTTGCCCAAATTACACCGAGTCTTTACTGAAAATGATATTTCAATCGATATTCACTAATATTTACCCGACTGATATTTCATAGATATTTTGACAAAACGATTTTACGCGTAGAAAATATTTTAGCACCTCTCCAAAACCGAAATTTTGAAAATATCGTGGATATTATTTTACCATGCATGGTATAAACTTTGGTAAAATTGACATGCAAGATACAACATAATACTTTAACTTCGCTTATGACAAATTTTTGTTTTCCTAAATTGTCCAAAAATTGTCAATGTGAGATATACTAATATATGGATTGTAATGGCTTGATCAATGATGAAAATATTGATGTAGATGGAAATAGTGAGAATCTGAATTTATGGAAATATTGACGGATAATGTCATTGTCGGTAAAAAGGAAAAAATGGTGGATATTTGCATGAAAAATTAAATATTTCAACTGAAATTAGAAGGGAAAAAAAGGAACTAAATAATATATAAATTGGTCTATTTTTTATAATAGAATTATATATATATATAAACATAAGTAAAGCACAATGTACATAAAATGATTTATTACAGAAAAATACATTAATATAATACTAACTTTATCAAGTGCAAATTTCAGAATCTTATGACGTTTTACCTATCAATAAATGCATACAAGGTCCAAAATTAAATATAAAATTTTTTTTCCTTACTAAAAGAACTTAGATTCCTGACATGCTAGGTACAATATATTTTTAATCATGACTATAAAGTGTCCATTGTCAAATAAAATAATTCCCGTGAAAAGAAAAAAGAATTATATTAAACTTAAGAAATTATTCTTATTATTATTATTATTATTATTATTATTATTATAGACAATAGAATATCACAAAATAGAGGGCATGTGAATTCTTTTATTTACTAATTGATTTTATTTATCTTTTAAGTACTTTTTCTTCGTTATATATATATATGGATATCAGTAGGTATTTAATGAATATATCCGTGAAAATATTTGTATTTATCCAGATATTTCGGTGAAATTGTGAAGGGAGAAGATGAATATTGATACCTTACGAATATTATCCTGAAAGTATCGAATATTTCATGAATACTCCAATAAGAAATATCTTTATCCCCTATATTATATGTAAGGTTCCCATTTACAAATAATTTCGGGAAAATATCGATAGAGTTGTCGATATTTTCATGATTGGACGTGATTTTATGAACTTACCGCAACAAGTATCAAACATCAATAATTAACAACTAAAATGATGTCTTAAGTCTTACTTTGCTAGTAAAATATTATCGGCCAAGAATCGTGGCGATTCAGTACCATAGGCAGGATAAGAAACGAAATTATGTGATCTTGGTAATTGCTTAGGATTTGGCAGTGATTTTGGGAAGAAAGAAGTAAATAATAGAATATAAATATTTTAGTTAAATAGCATAATGACGTTAATTTATTTATTTATAAAGCATATTTATCATTAATGTACTTTATAATTATTTTTTAAAATAAATTATTTATAAATCTGTTATTCATGTCAAATAATATAAATCTGTTATTCATCTCAGATAATTTAAATATGTTATTAATATTACCGTAGATTTTTTTAAAAATTACCTGAAATGTTAAAATTTCTCGTAATATTGTTTTTAAAAAAAAAGGAGAAAGACCTAAATAGTATTTTTAAATAAATAATTAAAACAATAACAGATTTTAAAAATATTTAGAGTAAGTAGCACTAAATAAAAAATTTATCGGGTATATGATTTATTTACTTCTTACTAACATATCATTTACCCATAAACTTAATTATTTTCCTAATTACTAGTAAATTTAATATTTATTTCAAATATTAAAACTTTGTTATTTATTAATTTAATTATTTTTGTAAAAATGTTACTTAATACGATTTATAACAAATAAGTAGCCAGAATCGAAGCCCACCCCAGTTAAACCTGGGAACTAGCCGGATGTTTTCCACTCAAGGGGTAGGTAATCACCAAAAAGGTGAAAAAGGGGAACTACTTTTTGAACAAGTCATACTCATATTCAACCACGTTGTGGTTGTGCATTGCTTTGAAATTCAGGAAAGCCAATTTTCTTTTGCAGCTTGGAAAGAAACACCAAAGGATCTTCAAAGGGAGGTCCCAATACATTCCAATGTTTCATTTATATTACTGTTATATCTTTTTATTTGTCGCCCACTGATTCTCTTTACACGTGTTTGGTAAAACTTTAATTTGAGGACTCAACCCTTGAAAAGTGATTTTGAAAGAAACAGTTTACATTATTACGGAAACTTATTTGCCTTCTTAAAAATGTTGAGATTCTATTAACTTTTTTTTTCAATCAGAAAAAATGTAATTTTTTATATTTCTAATTACTAATCATGAGATTTTTTTTTTTGAAAAGCAAACTCTCTCTTTTTTTTTTTTTTAAGATAACCCTAAACTCTTATTTTTTGGCCGTTATGGTCTTTTCCATCCAAATATATTAACTTGTGAGGGTATTGTAGTAATCTAACAATAATTAATTTAACAAAGATTAAAAACATAATAATAATAAACAAAAAAGATATTCTTTTCTCAAAACCCAATTCGGGGGGGGGGGGGGGTGATCTACAATGGGGAGAGAAGGCAATGAGTTTAGTGGTGGTAGTGGCATTGAGGGGGGGGGGGGTACACAGTCGTGGGGTGGGGGACAAACGACACGAGGAAGGGGATTAGGGGTTGGGGCGAACGACGGTGGGAGGGGGTCGGCAAAACTAAGAGAGGGAGCAAGGGGCCAACCTAGTGGGGGTTTAGGGGGGCGGGAGGCGCAGACCAAGAGAGAGAGAGAGAGAGAAAAAGAGATAGAGGGAAAGGGGTGGGCAAAAACAAAGAGAGAAGGGAGGGAGAGAGGGGATGGTAATTTAGTCATTTTAATTTAAAAATTAATCATTTAAATAGGATTCCTTTAACGAGTTTGGACAAAAAATATCATAATGGCCAAAAAATAAGAGTTTATGATTATCTTGGCCCAAAAAAAAAAAAAGAACAGGGATCAAACCGTCACATTTGAAAGAGTTCAGTGACTATTTAGGTCAATTACTCTTTTATAACATGTTTGGTGCATGGGTTGTATTCAAATGCAATCCAATTTTTTTGCTTTATGTTTTTTTTTTCTCGTAAAAAGTTAATCTCAATTTGATTATTAATAGTTACAACTATAACTTTGTAACTTAAACTTTAAGGCCCTGCTTGGTGACTCAGTTTGGACTCAATTTTTTGAGTTCAAACTGAACTCAAACCGTTTGGAAGGCCATTTCATTCCTAACCCATAGTTGGACCGTTGCACAGTAAACCAAACTCGGTTTACTGTGCAACCAACCCTCCTTCTTATGCTGTCTCACAGTGATTGATCACTGTGCACCCACCGCCTGCAGCTCCCCCCCTCCTCGCCCATCTGCTGCTTCACAGTGGCTCGGTTGACTGTCCTCTTAACCCTCGCCCCTGTATTGCTTCACAATTCCTTTGATTACTATGCTCCTTTCTCTTTCCCATGTGCTGCATTGGTCGTTGATCCTCTTTCTTTGTCCAACCTTCGTGTTCTGGGTTTTCGAATCAAATATATTCGATTCCCTGTGACCACCGGCTCCAGTAGCATTTTCTCGAGAATCTACCACATATTTAAGAGCCATTCTTTAACCCTAATTGCCTCTATCTCTTCCCTTCGGTGGATTCTGGGGTGTATAAATGTTGGGGGTTTTCGCTCCCCTCTATCTAACTCTGGAAATTTGAATATCATCCCCTTTGTCTCACCCATTGGAACCCACCACACTCTAACTCACCGTATCTAAAATCCAAACTCCTTAATTTCGTTTCTAGGGTTTCTCTGCTTTGGGCTTCTATTCGAAGAATTTCAGGGAAGTTGTGACACCACCAGGTCTGTTCAACAGACTCTTAGATAGGTACTGTCGGTGGTAGATGCGGCGCCGACTGGGGTCCGCAAAGCAAACTCGAACAAGAGGGCTCATTACCCACTATTTCCGAGTTCGGAAATCATCTCCCTGAGTCGATGCTTCCTGCCCTGATCCACCATCATCCACTGTATACTTATCCTCCTACTCAAACTTGGTAACCCTAGTATAACTTCTTCACCTATTACTCAAACAAATTGGATTCATTTTCATATGTTTTGAGTGGATTTCATACCGGATTTGTCTAGATTTTTTGTTAAATCTTTTTCGATGCTGAAATCGATTTTATGTTAATTTTTTTGTTCATTTTGGATGATGAAATCGGATTTTTGGGGTGTTTATTTTAAGTATGGATGTCGAAACCGGATTTTTGTGGGTTTTTGTTGATTTTAGATGCTGAAACAGTGGGGTTTTTGTAGATTTTGTCCTATTTGCATACTCAAACCAGTTTTTTGTTAATATTTTGGTCATTTGTATGCTCAAACAGATTTAGTGTGGACATTTGGGTAAGTTTGCATGCTCAAACCTATTTACGACCGAGTTTTTTGTTATTTGCACTACTACAGAATATAGATTTCACGACGGTTTTTAACCGTCATGGTACTATTTACACGACGGTTTTTTAACCATCGTGGAATCCAGGGTTATAGTATCTTTTAAGATTCAATGACAGGTTTTTAACTATCGTGTAATGGGGAAAAATGAGCTTAAATGTGGACTTTTTAGAACATACCACGATGGTTTCTCAAAAAAAAAAAAAAAAAACTGTCATGATAAGGGAACCTACCACAACGGTTTATACAAGAAACCGTTGTCATATCCCACGATGGTTTCTACCATAATCCGTCGTGGTATCCTGCCTACCACGACGGTCTCTGCTAGAAACGGTCGTGGTAGGTGGAATACCACGCTGGTCATTGAAACCATTGTGGTAAGAATCAACAAAAAAAAAAAATTTTTGCGAATTCATTTCATTCCCTACGGGTGGTAAATCCCGTGTGCTATCCATTATTACATAGCCAAGAATAAAATGATAAATATAATCTGTAATTACCTAGATTTGTACAATTAATATGCATAGAGTACAAAATTGATATATTGTTTTCAGTCAATATTGAATAAACCGCATAACAAATATAGCCTACTCTTGCCTAACCAAACTCATGTCAGCATCAGTATAAAAATCCTTGGTTTAGAGGTCGGCTAGTCCATCAACAGTGAGGGTTATTTCTCGCATGAAAGCTAACACAAAATAACCGCACTCTACATAACCTTCCTGTATTGGACATCGAACACTATCAATCAACGTTTCCCAGTTCTGTCGCTGTCTTATTCCTCTTCCCACCAACAACTTCCAATCATTAAGTGCCTTAACAATTTGACAAATTTCAAAACAATTACAACAACAATTATTGTATGCATAGAATCAGAAATATGAACATCAAAGAATACTTACGTCGTAATTAGGTCTCTAAAATCATCATCCGGTTCGTTTTCGAGAAGATTAAAATATAGGACCGACTCATCCCACGGATTAATAACTGCCAAGACCCAATGTTGGCCGCTGTTATATGGCATGAGAAACAGCTTTCCATTTGGAGCGTTTCTTAAGATCCGTAGAGTATAATCGGTCCTCTCTCGAACGTAGGCGGCGCGATCTACACTTTGTTGAACTGGTGAGACAATGACTGGAGAAATAAACTCGAACCATTGATCCATATTTGCTCGTGCACAACAATCCGCTAAGTATCTGTAAAATAATTAGGCACACTTGTTACGCAAAAATGACGTATATAAGATTAAAAAGGCTAAATAATTAAATTGTTTAAGGATAAATGTATTACCTGATGTAAACCATTATGCTGTTTGCACTGATTTCTTTAAATGTTATGAAATGGTGGACATCTTCAAACCCAATATATATGGGCATGTCATCGCCAATGACGAATTGTTGTTGTGCGCAGATTATTTGGGTACCGTCACGCATGGAATTTTGTGCGTAATATGCCAAATGTCTCAAATCAAAGGGTATGTCAGTAAAGTCAAACGAAGGCATTTCTTCCTTTGCCGGTTGTTGTTGTACCTCCGGTTGTGACCGTATTTTCTTCCTCCATGCTCTCTTTTTGGTTTGTTTGCTTCCCTCGGCTTCTCGGTCAAGAGCATGACTGGGACCTTGGCTTGCCTGGCTCAAACTTGTTTGAATGATGACTAATCTTTTTGGCCAAGCAACAAACCCGCCGACATCTTCTTCAATGCATGTGGCTTCGGGCGTCGGAATAGGTAGGAGTGCACCTTTTAGTTTTGGGACTGTAATTGTCACTCGTACATTCTCCTCACCTAAAAGAATCCCATGGACTGTATCCGTTGGAACACATTCCATATATGCCATGCCGTTTGTAACAAGCACATCTCCTCCGTTAATTAAATCAAGAAGAAATAGATGGCATTCCTTACTTGCATTTGGCATGGTCTTCGAATCCAACGCCTCAGCTTCTTTTTCATTCAAAGTGCAACTAGTCTTGTAGCTGTTGTGTTGATCAACTGTCGGTGCAGTCAGCTCCTCTGCTATAGTCTCTCGGTTGATACCGTGCTTCACACAAAGTTCTTGTACGGTTTTTTCTAATGTAGCTAGCTGCCGTTTCATATCCAAGACTTCGACATTTTCCTTTGAACTTCCCACAATGTTTAGTATTGTGACTGCTTGACAAACTTAGATTGACCGCGAATCCGACCCGAATGCTTGGCATTGCCTAATGCCTTGGTCAATATGTCCTCTGTCCCTACAGATTCGAAACTTCCTTGTGTTTGTTGTTCACTGAAGTCATCCTGTAACAATTATAGGATATGTTATGACTTCGTAAACATAAAGGAGTATACGAGATGAATATATTTTAAACGGATTTGAAAACTTACTATTGTATCAGCAATATTTTTAAATGCTTCATTCTTGAAAGATTCATCGGGTTTGACGCGCATGTCCAGCCAATTATCATGCCGTTCTGCCCATTTTCCCGTCTTCTCAAATTGCAGTTGAATAATTACCGTTAGTAAACATATAAGAAGAAATTGGAAGTACAACATACCATTTACACATTTTGTCTAAATAATTCACGTATATGTGCTTGGTCACATTTCCTATATCCGTCTCGGCCCCCGGTTGATCCATATTTGCTCTTCTTTCTTATCTCACCTCCTTGTTCGGATAGTCTTTTGAATTTCGGGGTCCGACGATACGCAATGAATTTTTCCCAATCATCCTGGTTGATGGTGGGGTAATTGTGAACCACCTTTGGCGGTCGTTGCTACACATTTTCTTCGTCAATATTATCCCTTACAAAAGCTTGGTAAAGATCATATCTGAAATTTTTCGTTGACTTTGCACATGACTTTAAAACTTGTTTTTTAAACAATAACTCCACAGTGAAAGAAATTACGATTTCCATCCACACTCTTTCTTTCCTTTGGGCTAAATCGGCACTTCTAAAGTCAGATATCCAAATGGGTATGTGCTCTTGAGCAGGCACTCCAATCCAACTCTGTACTGCATCTCCTCCCTTCCCTATTGGTTGCCCTTTCGCGTCGAACGAAACTTTAATTCATTCTCCCTTTGTCCTAACTTGGTGGACTCTTCTCATAAGAGTTGCTCTTCGTTTACCATCTTCATCGGGATTGAATCTAGGTGAGTTGGTTCATCGTGGTTTTCCAATTTGAGTTTGAGTTGAGTGTTCCTCCTCGTGATCTTGCGACATTTTAAATCAATCTAAAGCAACTCCGTATCGAAACACGTTACAAAACAAAAAAATTAAAGTCATTAAATCATTATAAAATCATGGCACCCAAACACATAGAAAATAACTGAAAGCATACATTAAATCATTGTAAATCCGTGCAAGTAAACATAGGTTTCTACTTAATTAATTACGGAAATGACACACAACTTAATCAAAGAGGCATTTTATCAAACATGTCATGTGCTAACATCTAAGTCACAAAATCAACACTTTTTCTGGAAAATTGTCGAATTCGTGCCTTACCCAAGCAATTTAATTCAAGCTAAAACTATTTCTAACTCAAAAAGGCAATTTAGCTAACATGTCATATACGAAAATTTAACTCACAACATTAACAATGTTTTTTGAAAAATTGCCAAATTCGTACATAACCCAATCAATTTAATTCAATATAAAACTAATTCGAACTCAAATAAGCATTTTATCGAACATATCAAACGCTAAAATATAAGTCACAAAATCAATACTTTTTCCGGAAAATTATCGAATCCGTGACTTACCCAAGCAATTTTAAAGCAATCTAAATCACGGCCATAATCAACAATCACCGAAGGTGTAAGGGACGGATTTTGGACGGAAAATTCCGAAATCAACTATAAACAAATTCAACAAATTTTCTCCGGAAATTTGGTAAACCGTCGCCTCACCCAACCATTGTACAACAAACCAAAACTAAAGTCTCACTCAAAGAGGCATTTGGTCGAACATGTAGTGTGCATAAATTTAACATGCAAAAGCATCACTTCTTTTCGTGGAAAAAATCACCCCAAATCACAAACACAATCAAGAATCACCTAAAATGAAGTTTACAATTTTCTTATCTTACTTCCATCAACCATTTAGTGAAATAGAGACCGAAAACTTACCGTTTAGTGTGGGTATGGGCGGGTCAATCGGCGATGGTGACAAACCGAAAAGAGAGAAGAGGTGGCAACGGCATGGGCGACAGCGACAAAGTGAAAAAGAGAGAGGAAGTGGCGAAGGCGAGGAAAGAAAGAGGGTGAGGAAAGAGAAAGGGAGACGAGGTGGTGATGGCGAGGACAAGAGAGAATGGAGATGGGAGCCAAGAAAGACAATGGAGGATGCAAGGCAAGCAAAGAGAGAGAATGGAGGGAGCTAGATACCGAAAAATAGAGAGAGTGGAGGGAATGAGATTTTAATTTGTTTTTATATCTAGGGAGCAAAATTTGAGCCACATGCAAGCGCGCACGCTTTTCGGAAAATTTTTTAAATTTCCCGGAATTGATACCACAACGGTTTCACAATAACCGTCATGGTATCTCTGGATACCACGACGGTTTTCAAGAAATTGTCGTGTTATCATCGTGGTATCCTAATTTTTTAAAATTTCTCAAAAATTGTGAAAATTTTAAAACATTTTTAAAAATTCCCATGTCTTAAGATACCATGACGGTTTATTTAAAAAACCATCGTGGTTTATTAGATACTACGACGGTTTTTTTAAATAACCGTCGTGGTATTGTGACCGTAAAGGTTTTGAAATAATTTTTTTTCCGTTATATAATCCCATAGGCGGCCACACCTGTGTGTTATGCATAATCCAGCCCATCAATAACTCTTATTGATCTTGTATTCATTCACACAAAGGCATATAATAAAGATTATAATATGCACATGCAATTAACATATTAGGTAATACAACTTATGAATTATATACAACGGAAAAAAGAAACACTGTCAAGTTTTTTTTTTTTTTTTTTTTGTCTTCTCAACACGTGTCCACTCGACATCTAAATGAAGCAAGTGTGAGGAATCATCGTCCCAATCATCAATCTCCTCCACCAGTGGCAAACTGTTTGTGAAAGATGGAATGTCAGTGTAATCTTCAACATCTTCTTGGCCATCCTGAATTATTTTTGGCTTCATTGGCACAACTAAAGATAACTCTAAATTGTCGGGATCCGTTATGTAAAAGACTTGTACCGCTTGTGACACCAAAATGAAAGGATCATTTTTGTATCCCAATCGCCTAAAGTCCACCACTGTCACGCCATCCTTATCAATCTTAACAAAATTATTGTCAGGCCACTTGCATTTAAAGAGTGCTATCCGCAACCCGCAATAATCAAGTTCCTAAATATCTTCAATAAACCCAAAGTAATTCATGGAACCGTATACCGGGTTCTTGTCCTTTACGGATAAAATATGCATAGACTCGGCACGAAGGCTCACACCACTATTTTGGACTGGATACTTCTCATCTCTTTCGCGAGTGTAGAACGAGTAGCCATTGACAAAGTACGATGTATATCTTGTGACTATCGATGACGGTCCTTTTGCTAGCTTCATTAAGTCTTGGGAAACACTAGGCTTCATACGCAAATGTCGGCTTATCCATTCCCGAAATGTCTGGTTGTGCTCATCTTGAATCCACTTCTCACATCTTGTTTTCCTTGGATTCGCATCTCATAATTCCGTCATGTGAACCTCAATGAAAGGCTCCACTTTCTTGGCATTGTGCAAAACATACAGACAAGTTTTTTCTCATTCATCTTGCTTTATTGGTGAATGAACGACCACGGATAGTCCTTTCGACGTAAACAGCCCACTCGTTGGCAACCCTATTGGGTCTGCATTGGACAAATACTCAGAGAAAAATTCAACTGATTCCTCAGCTATGTAGTTTTCCATTATACATCCCTCCGGCCTATTTCGGTTATTCATATAACCCTTTAAAACCTTCATGTACCTTTCGAAAGGATACATCCGCCTCAAATGGACCGGTCCACATAGCTTAACTTCACGAACTAAATGCACAGTTAGGTAGATCATTATATCAAAAAAGGCTGGTGGGAAATACTTCTCAAGCATGTACAAAGTCATCACCAATTCAGATTGTAGCGAATCTAGCATAAGTGGATCAATTACCTTAGAGCAAATTGAATTGAAAAATAAGCATAACTTCGTAATTGCATATCTCACATCTTTCGTTAAAACTCCCTGCAATGCAAGAGGTAATAATTGTTGCATCAAGATATGACAATCGTGTGTTTTCATTCCAATGAGCCTCAAATTCTTCATTGACACCAACCTTTTGAAGTTGGAAGAGTACCCACTTGGCACTTTCACAGACGCAAGCCATTCACAAAACTTTCTCTTTTCTTGTCTGGATAATGTGTGCTTTGCCAGAGGTAAATATGTGCCATTTGATCTTTTGTCGGGGAGCAAGTTTGGTCTAATCTTCATCTCTTTAAAATCCAACTGTGCATTTTCACCATCTTTAGTTTTGTTTGGAATGTCAAGCAACGTGCCCACTATCGATTCACAAACATTTTTCTCAATATGCATAACATCTAGGCAATGACGAACGTAAAGTGACTTTCAATATGGAAGTTCATAGAAGATTGACTTCTTCTTCCAAGGTCCATCGACAATTAGAGCCTAACGTTTTCTCTTTCCCAAAACTATTTTCACATCTTTTACCATCTTAAATACGGCTTCGCCAGACAAAATCCGAGGAGCGGATCTTTTTTCGGTATTATCATCAAAAGCCTTCTTTTGTTTACGGTAGCGATGATTTGTTGGCAAGAATCTCCTGTGACCAAGGTAAACGGTTTTCTTATCATTGTTCAACCGGATGGAAGATGTTTCCTTCATACAAACTGGACAACCTATATAACTCTTCACGGGATAATCAGATAGGTTGTCAAGTGTAGGAAAGTCATTAATTGACCAAATCAACATTGCACGTAGATTGAACGTATCTTGATGGTAAGAATCTCTAACTTGTAAACCATCTTCCCACAAGCTTTTTAGGTTATCGATTAATGGTGCCAAGTACACATCAATGTCATTCCCCGGTTGTTGAGGGCCTGAGATCAATAATGTCAACATCAAGAATTTCCGCTTCATGCACAATTCCGGAGGGAGATTGTAGTTGACAAGTATGACTAGTCAGGGACTATGCTGACTACTCATATTACTATGTGGGTTCATTCCGTCCGTCGATAAACCGAGACGTAAATTCCTTGGTTCTGCACTAAAATCTGGATGATTGTCATCAAAGGTTTTCCATTGTGGTGCATCGGCCGGATGCCTAAGTTTGCCATCATCAACGCATTTATCATGGTGCCATGTCAAATTCTTAGCATGCTCGGCATTACGGAGTAAACGATGCAAACATGGAGCCGGTGGAATGTACCATAACACCTTAATCGGCACTCCTTTTCTACCATTCGATGGCATCTTGCCCTTCTTCCATCTTGACTCCTTACAAACCGGACATTCATCTAAATCTTCATATTCTTTCCGGTAAAGTACACAATCATTTGGACAAGCATTTATCTTTTCATATTCCATTTCCAAAGTACTCAATGTCTTCTTCGCCTCGTATATACTAGGTGGCACTTTATTATCCTCCGGTAGAACATCTTTTAGAAATTCTAAAAGAGTTGTGAAACGAGAATTCGTCCACCCTCCTAATGCTTTCATATTCCATAATTTAACTAATGCCACTAATTTTGTATATTTTGTACACCTGACATACAAGGGCGTTTCAGCATAATTAATCATTGTCTCAAATAACTCCGAATGATGCACAAAGTTTTCTTCCAAATCATTTATCATATTGAACATATTATCACCAACGTTTTCCTCCACAATAAGCTCTTTACCTTTAGAATTCATCGATGTATTTATAAGATCGAAAAAATCTTCGCCATGTAAATACCATGTTTGTTAAGAACAAATAATCCCATAAATGCGCAAATGCCCTCTAACATTATCAATGGAATGAGATCTATGATTACCACAAATTTGACATGGACACGGAATCTTATTATCTTGTATGTGAGCTTTGGTAAATGACAAAAATTCTTCAACACCATCTTCATATGCTTTAGACGATCTATCAAATCACATCCATTTCTTATCCATGATTTGCAAATCCTATATAAAAAAATTAAAATACTTAGAAGTCAAAGTACTAACACCAGCCCATTAATTGATCAACAATAAAAAATCGATAGAACATAACAAAACCATCTAAAACCATAATTAATAATGTCTAAATACCAGGAGAAAAATAACATTTCTTGAACATCCATTGCACAATTCAACTCTAAATTGATCTCAAAACATATATATATATATATATATATATATAACACCTTATAAAATCATACAAATCAATAATATTAATACTACGTACTAAGGAAAACAACAACAAGAAGACGTTAATTAGTTATCACTTACAGAGAACTTATAATGATGGATATAGTATAGGGCTTAACTGGTGACGTCCAATGGTGTACTGACTATATTCGGAGCGATCTGATCTTATTTTGGGATATGCAGAGTTGTTGATGTGAAAAATTGAGGGCGACAAACACTCCGCGTTTTGTCTAAATTTTTCGCGAATTTTGCACGACGGTTTTTAAAAAACCGTCGTGGAAGCTTCAAGCTTTTACGACGGTTTCAAAATAACCGTCGTGGAAGCTTCGGCTTCCACGACGGTTTTCGGGCCTTTTTTCCGCTCCGTGTTTTTTCTGAATTTTCCATGACGGCTTTTTTAAAAACAGTCGTGGAATTTCCATCGTGGAATCCACATTTTGTAGTAGTGTTGCATGCTCAAAGAGGTATTGTTTGGACTTTTGGCTAAGTTTGCATGCTGAAACCCGGTTTTGTATTCATTTTTTGGTCATTTGTAGTTCAAACAAGCTCTTTGTTCAGTTTTGGGTTAGTTTGCAAGCTCAAACTAGTTTTGGGCTAATTTTTTGGTCATTTGCAACCTCAAATAGCTTCTGTGTTTAGTTTTGAGTTAGTTTGCATGGTGAAACCAGTTTTGGGTTAATATTATGGTCATGTGCAGCCTCAAACAGCTTCTGTGTTTAGTTTTGGGTTAGTTTGCATTGTGAAACTAGTTTTGGGTTAATTTTATGGTCATTTGCAGCCTCAAACAACTTTTGTGTTTAGTTTTGGGTTATTTTGCATTGTCAAACTAGTTTTGTGTTCATTTTTGAGCTAATTTGCATTGTGAAACCAGTTTTAGGATAATTTTTTGGTCATTTGTAGCCTTAAACAGCTTTTGTGTGTGACGCCCCGACCTACGCTGGGTCGTTACCATGCATTCTTAAACTTAAATTACATCTTGGTTCCAATATTATTAACTTGGAAATTTTATTGTAAATTTTTTTTTTGAAACATATATAAATATACTAGTTCATCAAAGTAAACTTCTCAATCATACATACTTAAAACAAAAGACATACATTATTATAATAATTTTTTTTCTCAAGTCTTTAAATTTCCATAAACATAACTTATCTTAAGACATACATATATACATATCAATTTAAAAGTACTTTGCGGAAAATTTTGCGTAGTGGTATCCCACACCGCTCTTCACATGCTGCACCGTCCGCTTGGCCCATCTTCTAAATTGCAGGCTTCTTACCTACAGTATGAAATTTGCTGATGAGATTTCGCTCAGCAAGTACAAACATAATCTCACAAAACGTAATAAACATCGTGCAACTTATGCATGAACCAATTATGTTCATTTATGCATCTTTTATAATTGATTATGAACTTGAGCTTATTATCTTGCTTAACATGTGGGCCCCTTGTGTACGTACCCAATGCGTGCAATCCACAGAAAGTTAGGGTTTGCAAGGTCCTTAACAATTCTGGAAATCATAAACTTAAACTTAAACATGTATCCTCCACCTGGCGGGAGGTTGGTATGACACTTTACTTGGTTTAGTCTTAGTCTGGTTATTTTACCAAGACTAAGGATCTTTACGTGTGATCTTATCAGTCATGAGGTATGGCATGACATAACTTGAATCATGGCATAATTTGATCATGGCATATCATGTATACAGCATAGCTTAGTCATGGCATAATATGATCATGGCATATTTTGATCATGGCATAATATATACATGGCACATCTTAGTCATGGCATAACATGAACATAGCATATTTTGATCATGGCATACTTGAACATGACATATCATACTTGCACTTAATATAGCATTCTTGAAACTTATCATAGCATATTTTGCACTTAACATAGCATTCTTGCACTTAACATAGCATTCTTGTACTTAACATAGCATTCTTGAACTTAACATAGCATTCTTTCACTTAACATAGCATTCTTGAACTTGATATAGCATACTTAGCGTACTTGCACTTAATATAGTATTCATGAAAACATATCATATATTTGAAAATAGTTTTTACTATTTTCCATACTGTAGGTGAGGTTTGTACTTACCTCTTGTGCTTAATCCTTAGTTCTGAGTTTTGCCGAAACACAGTAACAGGCTATTTTCCTGTTTCCAGAAAAGTCATGGAATAAGAATCATTTTACCTTAAATGATTCAAACTTGTGTTTATCTAACTTAATCCCATAAACTTGGTGGTTATTGTGTGAGATTGACTTGTCTACTTTGAAAATTCGTTTGAAAATAACCATACCCTGCACTGCCCTAGAGATTTAGGGTTTTCTTCAAAATCTGTTTTGAATTTCAGAAAATTTCCGTCATGAAAGTTGTAGGCAACATCATAATCTAAAACTTTGGTTTTTGGACAAAACCTAGAATCTGTCTCTAACCTCTTTGTTTCTTCCTCTGAAAATTCTTAACTATTTTTACTAACCCTAAAATTTGCTCTCGGGTTTTGATAAAAACAGAGGCCTTAACAGCCTTATTTTTAAAAACGGTCTACAATGTCCCCTAGAATTTTTATTCCCTACAACTTTGCAGTTTTGACTTTTTCCAAATTCGGCCTCTAAGGTCCTCAAAATCTTGTTTCCAGAAAAACAGTTCATTTTAACCCGAAAGTGACAGATTTTCTTCAAATAAGCTCTTATGTAATTTTTCGTACGTACTAACTTGATCGATTAAAACCGTGTGTCTATAGCAGCCTGCAGGGTATTTCCTAACTTCATTATGATCATGTATTCACTTTATATCCATAATATCCTTATGCAATCCCTAATGGTAACCTATACCAATTAGGGGTTTTTAGGGTTTTCACCAACCCTAATTGCAACATGCATACCTTTTTCGATTCATTCGTAAAACATCATTCTTGAGCATAATTCAACACATGAAAAGCAGTTTATAGGCCTTCACATAGCCTACTGTCCTTTTCTTAAAAACAAAATCATAAACTTGCATCGATTCAAAAACTAGAGACCACCAAACCTTTATCAACTAAAATCAAGCACTAGCCCTAAATCTTGGTGCATGAAATCTAGAGGTGAGCTTGAGCTCATACATAACCAACACATAATGCTCTTAAAGCTTAAACCTAATGCTCGATTGAAAGATTAAAGGGTAAAAGTTTACCTTAAACTTTGAGAGGATGAATTAAGGCTAAGGTTGAGCAAATTCTCTTCACACACTTTCAATCATTACCACTGGATTTCACTACCTCACATTAGCTGACTTTTCTTTTTCTTTTTTTCTCTTCTTCTTTGGTTCGGCATTTAAGGGTGGGATTAGGGTATAAACTGCACACTCTTGAGGTTTACTAAAAGTCTTTCAAGTGATACAACTTTCACCTATTTATAGATGAAATCAATTTTCCTAAAATTGCTAAATGGTCATCCAAGGTTCCTAAATTTTTGCATGAATCTCTAATAGGTGGCCGGCCATGCATCACTCATTCTTGACAAGTAGCAAAGCTAGAAGGCTTGTTCAACAAAGCTAGGGTCTTGAGGTGTCATCTCTTGGTGTTGGCTGTCCAAATGGTGTGAGATGCATGCCTTAACTAGCTAAGTAAGCAAGGCTACATGCTTACTCACCAAAGCTAGTTAGCATGAGGTGGCAATCCCTTGGTGTGGCCGGCCATGTGATGTGAAATTCATGCCCTTGAATCTTGCTCATCCAAGCTTGTTAGCATGAGGTGTCTATCCCTTAGTGTGGCTGACCATGTGGTGTGTTAAGCATGCTTTAGCTAGCCAAGTGAGCAAGGCTACATGCTTACTCACCAAAGTTAGTTAGCATGAGGTGTCTTGCTCTTGGTGTGGCCGGCCCCTAGGTGAAGTGTGGTGTATGGTTTTGCTAGCCAAGTGAGCAAGGCTAGGAGGCTTGCTCATCAAGGCTAGGATCTTGAGGTGGCTGCTCCTTAGGGTGGCCGGCCATGACTTGTCAAACAAAGGAGCATTCTTGTAGCTAAGTAAGTAAGGCTACATTGCTTACTAATCAAGGCTAAAGTGTGAGGTGTCAAGCTCTCATAAGCTTCAAACTTTCTTACTTTGCATAATGATCCATAAAAACAACATATTTACTCTCAAGACCATGAGGTGGCAGTTTCTAAGGGAGCCATATGGCTAGACAAAATTTGAACTTTCCAAAAACCTAACCATATCCTTGGTTTTCAACCAAATCAACCAAGTTTGTAATGGATCATTGGCTTGGTTGGATTCTAGTTAGAAAATCCATAATTCCTATCATTAATAGGCTTATCTATGATCATACAACTTTCCTCAATTTGCACATAGGTCCCTAGAAATAAAATATTTGCACTTTAGTCCATGAATACAAAATATTTTGCACTTTACTCCTTGTGTGGTGGCCGGCCTAGGTAAAGCCATTTGGCAGTCAATCCTTGCTTAGTCATACACCTAAAGACTTCCTTAGCATCAAAAAAATTCATAACCCTGAACTTTTCTCAAAATTGCATTTTGACCCCGAAAAATAAAATATTTTCATTTAGGTCCCTGTGAGGTGGTTGGCTTGGTTGGTGACACATGTCATCTTTTTCAAGCTTAATCATCCTTTTAAGGATGAGGTGTCATACTACAAGACCTCATTTGACTTTGCTTTTAAATTTGTGCTTGATTTTACCTATAGTGGTCTCGTACCTTATTCTTGCTTATCATACATAATGACGGTTCATCACAGTATAATTTTCATACTGCTAATTATGTTATAGTACTGTCTTAATCTTGCCTTAGGTTATTTCAGTCAAACATTGACAGACGTAGGGTTCATAAACCATAGTTGTACCTTTTTCCACAAAAGGATTCATATTTGCAACAACAGCCTATTATTGAGTCTTACAATACTATAAGAACTCAATAATGCTTTGATAAATCAAATCAAACATTTTACATAAACATACATATTACAAACTTTGATTCCCTTAAAAAGGAAATCATAAACTTGTAGAAAATTTGGTTATTACATTGTGTTCGTTTTTAGGTTAGTTTGCATTGTAAAACCAGTTTTGGGTTAATTTTATAGTCATTTGCAACCTTAAACAGATTCTGTGTTTAGTTTTTAGTTAGTTTGCATTGTGAAACTAGTTTTGGGTTAATTTTATGGTCATTTGCAGTCTTGAATAGCTTTTGTGTTCAGTTTTGGGTTATTTTACATTGTGAAAAAACCAGTTTTGTGTTCATTTTTGGGCTAGTTTGCATCGTGAAATTGGTTTTAGGTTAATTTTATTGTCATTTGCAGCCTCAAACAGCTTTTGTGTTCATTTTTGGGTTAGTTTGCATTGTGAAACCAGTTTTGGGTTAATTTTATGGTCATTTGCAGCCTCAAATAGCTTTTGTGTTTAGTTTTGGGTTAGTTTGCATTCTGATACTAGTTTTGTGTTCATTTTTGGGCTAGTTTACATTGTGAAATCGGTTTTGGGTTAATTTTTTGGTCATTTGCAGCTTCAAATAGCTTTTGTGTTCATTTTTGGGCTAGTTTACATTGTGAAACCGGTTTTGGGTTAGTTTTGTGTTCATTTTTGGGTTAGTTTGCATTGTAAAACCAGTTTTTGGTTAATTTTATGGTCATTTGCAGCCTTAAACACCTTTTATGTTTAGTTTTGGGTTATTTTGTATCGTGAAACCAGTTTTGTGTTCATTTTTGGGCTAGTTCGCATTTAAAACCGTTTTTGGATTAATTTTTTGGTCATTTGCAGCCTCACACAGCTTTTGTGTTCAGTTTTGGGTTATTTTGCATTTTGAAACCAATTTTGTGTTTATTTTTAAGCTAGTTTGCATTGTGAAACCAGTTTTGAGTTAAGTTTTTGGTCATTTGCAGCCTCAAATATGTTCTGTATTTAGTGTTGGGTTAGTTTGCATGGTCAAACCAGGTTTGTGTTCATTTTTTGGTCATTGCAGGCTCAAACAGGTTCTGTGTTCAGTTTTGGGTTAGTTTGCATGCTGAACCCGGTTTTATATTCATTTTTTGGTCATTTGCAGCCCTGAAACAGGTTTTGTGTTTAGTATTGGGTTAGTTTGCATGGTCAAACCAGTTTTGTGTTCATTTTTGGGCTAGTTTGCATTGTGAAACCGGTTTTGGGTTAATTTTTTGGTCATTTGCAGCCTCAAATAGGTTATGTGTTTAGTTTTGGGTTAGTTTGTATGGTCAAACCAGTTTTGTGTTCATTTGTTTATCATTTGCAGCCTCAAATAGGTTTCGTGTTTAGTTTTGATAGACTTATCTGTCTTGCGACCGATAGAGTAGGGCACTTTTTTTTGTTTTCAGGTTTCGAACATTTTTTTAGGTTTATGTTGCTAGTTATGTGCACTTTTTTGATCCGTTTGGCTATGATGTAAAAAACCCATTAACATAGATTGTAATTTTATCTGATTGTTAAGTCAATAATCCGATATATATTGTCAGCTACCGGTATATAAGCCCGTGTTTGCTGTTAAGGGGCTTAATTGTAGGTTATACTTGCCATGAACTTGTTTAACCCCGAACCCATGATTTATATGCCATGGTAGCTACATTTGTATCGGGTCAATGACATGCTTCAGATGAGATATGTCAATCAATTTATACTAAGCCAACTTCTCCTCCTTCTTGTACAAGTTTAAAGTATGTTTTTCTATTTTGGTTTTTGCTTTCTTAAGAAAATGTGTCGCAAAGTATCAGGTGAGACGTACATTTGGGATATCGCGAAGGAAACAAAATTCCTTGAAAAAATGGATGAGTTTTTGTCTTATAGTGGCGGTAAACATCACTCCATATAAATTCTTGAACAATGGGCTACTCAGTTTAATTCAGAATATGGTGGAGCACCTGTCTACGGAGTAACATTATATCAAAAAAAAAAAAAAAAAAAAAGAGAAGATGAAGAAAATATATAGGGGATGGAAGGCGTTGTAAGTACGCTCTAGCCTTGGATATGATCCATCGACTGATTGAGTAATTTGCTCGGATGATGCATGGCAGAGCTTTATCTAAGCAATTGCACTGACTAATATATGCCCTGCTAATTTAATTGTTTAACCATGCGACTAGTACACGAGGATGTTGATAAGATTTCATTTGCAAGTTCACAAGGAGTACAGCCATCTCTGTCACGAGGAGTTGTATTACAATGTTTTCGAAAAGAATCATGCTGCTGTGCCTCGGGATTTGGGTCAGTTACGATGTGAGATGGTAGTACTCCATACGTTGACCCTAAAGTTTCTATGAACAACTCTGGAACACATCCGATTTTAGAAAAGGAAATAACTCCAACCAACAGTGGGCGGCAAAGCAACAACAGAAGAGCGGCTGACGATGCTGATCCATCACAGTTTAGGGGCAGTTTTAGTAAGAGAAAGCAAAGAGAGGCAATGGACGAGATTACTTACTTGGTAATGCAGGAAATAGTCAGTCATTTCCGTAGTTGATCGCAATCAGGTACCAGCAAAGAACAATCAAGCCGACCGAATCACTAGCTGATGTGCATGAATATTATGATCGAGATAGGTATTCCACTTGATCAGTGGACCATTATATGGCACTACTTTGAGGCTCATCCATGGGTGCAGCGTACCTTCCATCAACTTCTCAATGACGATAGGCGAGGCATTATTGCCTCCGTTGTTAAGTCCTAGTCACTAACAGTCGATTGAGTTTTAGGGTCGTTAATTTTTTTTTTTTCAACTTTTTAGACATAACATTGACATTAGCACATTTATTGGATTCTATTGATTTATTTATTTCATTCATGTTTCAACCTTTGGTTATATTGTTCGTTACGCGATTTTACCTAACATTATATCACATATTCCTATTTATGTAATGTTATGTTTTTTAGCAGTTGTGGAAAATAAAATTATTATATCACTACTTTGAAATGATTAGTTAAACGGAGTATAATGGTATTGGTACTAAGTAAACTTGTTTTGGGAACAATTGATCTATACCAGGTAAACAACCAAATTGAGCTCAAGTCACGTCATTCTCACCATGAATGAGTTTAGTTCCACATCCGAACATGAAGAAGATGATCGATTCTCAGAAAATGAGCTAAGCAACGATAAAGGTTTTCTTGCGATGGCAGTCGTTGCTGTGGCTGCCAGTTGGCATAACAGACGAAGAGATCCATAACCAATGCATAATTCAAGACTAACTGGCAACATGCGTGTGGAAGAGATAATAAATAGACATGAAGAAATTATTCAAGATTTGATCAGTATGAAATCAGATACATTCAAAGCACTAAGTCACGTATTAGGTAGTAGGGAATTATTGAGGCCAACTTGAAACATGAATTTCGACGATCAGTTGTTCATTTTTTTTTATCCATTTGTGCTCAAAGCGCAACGAGCAGACACATTTCTTATTTGTTCCAGCATTCTAGAGAGATAACTTCACGTTGGTTCTTTAAAGTGTTGACGGCTATTTGTGCTCTAAAAGACGAATTCATCAGACCGCCCGACTACACAGAGGTTCAACCTTTGATTATGGAGCATTCCTACAAATATAGGCCATGGTTTGATGTACATTATCGATGTCATCGCATCAAATGCTTATATTTATGATTCTAAAATAATGGAAACTTCACTATTTTTGATTTAACACATGTTATTAATGCTAGTAGCCATAATCTACATTTTCCTTCTTCATGTAAGATTGTATTGGCGCTATAGATGGAACACACATACCATGTATGTCACGGGAGGATAATTTTGAAGTATGGATTAATCAAAAAGGTGTGAACTCGCAGAATGTATTAGCCACTTGCTCATTTGATATGAAATTTACATATATGTTGGCCGGCTACAAGAGATCTTGTCATGATGCTAGAATGTTGAAAGAGGTAATCGCATTTCATGGTTTCCCAATATCGCCACCTGGTACGATCATCTATCACATGATATGACCAGTTTATAAATAATAAAGTAATTACAAAATATTGGATTTGTGTTGATAATGTGATGTTTTACTTCATAGGAAGATTTTACATAGCTGATTCAGGACATGCGAATAATGTTTGTTTCCTTAGTCTATTTCGATGAGAGATATATCATTTACCTGAATATCAAAAACGTCGCGTTGGACTAGGCACTCGGAGGGAAGTATTTAACTACACGCACTCATCGCTGTGGAATTGTATTGAGCGAACTTTTAGTGTATGGAATGCCGGATTTAAAATACTTAAAGGCATCAATAATTATCCAATGGAAAAACAAGTCATGATTCTAGTGGCGTATGCGATCGTTCATAATTTTATAAGGGATGGTACAAGTTAGGGATCCTATTCTTGAAGAATATGTGGCAGATGGTGTGCCTGTAAGTGGACATATTGATATTAATGCGGAAGTCATGTTGGCCGACGGGGTCGATGATACAGGTCCAAGTACGGGAAGGCAGCAAGATGCATCGAGGAGGGGTGCAATAAATCAGCTAAGAGATGTGTTGGCTGATGATATGTGGGACAGATATCAACGAAATCCATGGTTTAAATCCACTTGAAATTAAGGCCAGTGTTATCTATTTAAACCAGATTAGGGGGAGAATTTCATGTTTTTTTATTAACACTTTTAGTTAGCAACTACGTAATTCTTGTTGTTGTATTTTATGGCTATGTAAAAAATATTGTAAAAACTTTGATGTATGGTGTTGATGTGTGTTTTTATTTTAGTTTATTTTGTTTTTTTTCATTTTTCCATTCACAACCTACAATGACATATTAACTGATCTTTTCAAGAAACTTTTTAACTCAAACTTTTTACATCCAAACACTCAACTTAAGTTAAACATTTCAACTCAAACTTTTTACATCCAAACACTCAACTCAAGTTAAATTTTTCAACTCAAACTTTTTACCAAATGCTTAACTCTAACTCTCAACTTATCTTCAACTCAACTTAAAAATCTTAACTCAAACCGTATCACCAAACGGAGGCTAAAAACTCATAACTTGACATAGACAAATCCAAATGAGATGATTTTTTTTTATAAATTACATAGAATTTTGAGACGAACAAAACAAGTTCCTATTGATTTTTTTTTTTCCGAACATATTTCATGTTTGTACACTTTTTAACTTCAGTAGTTCAATTGCCTCACCAAATACATGATTAAATCCAACCAAAAAACTAATTTCAACCTACGAACCAAATGAATGCTTAATGTTGAAAAATGTTAAGGATATCAACCCTAATATTAAAGTTTAAGTACCAATTTATTTGACATCTGAGTTGTCATTTTTTTATTGATAAGTACTTAAAAAATTATCACATCAATTAATTGTATTAACCAATAAAAATATGATAATTCACCGTCACGTGAACTTAAAAATTCAGATTAGAGTTGGTGTTCCTCACAATACTCTATTAATGTTTTATTCAATTCTTGGTAGGAAGGAAAACTGGGTGAGGAAAATAAGTGAAAGGATTATTTAGGGGATTAAAAAGATGTATTGTTGTTTGATAGGAGGAATCAAAAGAAGTTATACGCCTTGCACCTAATAAAATAAATTAAAAAAAAATATTTTCTTCTTACAAACATTAAAGGCATGTTTGGTGTGAAATATTGTATCACATTATATTGTATAGCATGTATTGTATTGTATTGTTGTTATCCAATTCGATATTTGGTTTAGCATTGTATTACAATATTATACTACACAACGCGTTGCTTGTTTGCCACTATATTGTATGGTACTAAGAAGTGAGCTTTTTCAAAAGATAAAATTTAGGCCAT
>CM046383.1:14142225-14160246 GCA_025413485.1 Ficus microcarpa | reverse complement strand
CGTAAACCTTGTAAATTGTTGTCACTAAGATTGATCTTTCCACTCTATCACATCTTTGAAGGATTTTGAGTTAACAAATGGATCAATCACCCACTACTCGAAAAAGAAATGGTTAGTACTAAACCATTCTGAACCAAACGCCCGTCACAACGTTTTGCACAGATTTGACATGCGGCACAAACTCCTAAGTAAAAGAGATTCAATCTGACGGGAATGAATAAGGGTTTTTAAGACAATTGAGCCCCATCAGGTGAAGACTACTCATTGTGAAAAAACCCGATCACACTTGTCGTATTGAACAACACATTTTTATCACTTTCACGCCTCTTCATGAGTATGATAATTTTGGCTGTGAAGTCCTTCACTATTTTTATGGCCGCCAACGAAAATGAGATGATCGCCATCTCTAATTACCTCTATATTGTCAATCTCAGCACCTTCTTTATTTACCACTTTAGTTGCCAAGAACCCGAATTTCTTGTCACACAAGTCAAGCAGGTCTTGAAATCTCCCAGGAAGTAAAACAAGCTTCCCTTTAACTTCACCCTTTTCGGGGCAACTAATTGTGACTCTAGCAGGGTTAATGTTAGTCCCACTTTCCCCCCTTGGACTTCTTGTCACACTAACAGAGAACAAATTGTCTTTCTCCCCGGTATGAGCAGCTGACATGAAGCCAAATAACGAATTTTGAAAGTTGTTAGTCCGGCGCCTTGGCCGGTTCCTGCCCAATGAGCCATCTGCGCCTGGAAATGAGCCTTCTTGAGACACAGGACGAATGGCAGGCTCGCTTGTGAACCTCCCAAGGTAACGAACCTTCTCAGGAATGGCTATAATGGACTGAGTCTTCAGGTTGTCTACGTTCGACTGAAAAAGGGCTTTAATCTCTTCATGACCTTGTTGGTCAGCCAGTGCTCTTGGGGTCCAACCATGGAGGTCTGGTTTATCAATGTCCGCACCTTGTTCCAAGAGGTACTTGACAATCTCAATGTTGTCCTCGGAAACCGCCACGTGGAGGGCAGTGTTGCCGTTGCTTTTTGGGGATGTGACGTTGCCGCCATACCGAACTATCTCCTTGAGCAAGTTCAGGTTGTTTTGCTCGGCTGCAATGCATGCAAAATGTCCCACATCGCCGGTGTCTAAAACGGCTCTGTTGTTTAGCAACACCTTGGCGACCGTGTCATGGCCTTCTAGTATTGCCTCCCATAATGGTACATTGCCATCAGAGTCTGAAAAATACAAGAAACGAAATCAATTTATAAACCAAAAATGAGCTTTCTACAGTAAGGTATTACCAATACCCTACTGGTAGTGCATATTTATGAATGTTAAATCTAGTTAAAATTATATTCTAATCAAAAAGTACACAAAACTAACAAAACACTAGACATATTGTTTTGCTAATAAAAAAGGAGATCAGTGGTGTCTTCATATCCCCAAACTGGCGCCACTATGGCAATCTATTGATACCATAGGTGTAACGAAAAAAAAAAAAAAAAAAGACCTAGTCCATGCTTTTTCACCTCACATCTAGGGAGTCTAAAGTTATCAAAGTCCAGTCTAATATGGCATACTATTAGAGAGGCATAATTGTAGTCTCAAAGCAGACAATGAGATTTGACCACTGGATGCTAGATAAGAGAGTCTTGATAGGTCATCCTCTTATCGTTATGTCACCATTACCAATGGTGAACGTGATATATATTGGATATGAATATCTAGAGCTCTCTAAGTGGGGTATTTTAACATTAGAAATGTATTCGTCTCCTCGAGCAGAAAGTAGAAAGAGTCATTGACAAGAGTTGACATTATGGAATGTGCATGTTTCCCTCTTTAATTAGAGTTGATAATGCAATATGTATAGTTAACTGGTTGATTATCAAAGGGATGAGAAGAGTTGTGTGTTCCATGTTAGAGAAGATGACATCATATGATCTTATTATAAGCAGATAAGAAAAGGATATATATTTTCAAATAATTTTATGAAGTCAACAAGTAAGAAAAACCAGATTGCTTTGACTTTAGCTTCCTGAATATAACCAACTATAATTAGCAAAGCCTAGCTGTATAACTCGAACATATTAAATAGGAAACCCTTCAATGCATGCTATATATTACAGACAAAACATGGCCATAAGTTTATTTTAAAAGAAAAAACTAAAACCTCTGATGCTACACTTGTGTTTTTTTTTCTTGTTTAATCTTATTATAATGCACTTGGCCTGTGATTATGTTGCATAGAGGGCGGAAATCATAGATCACAAAAAGTCAACTTGAAAACCTTGCATTTATAAAGATGACATATTGCCTCATGCTTACACACAAACACACACACACATATATATTTATATTTTCTACTTGTAAGATAAGAAGTTTACATTATCTGTTCTTGCCATTATTGCCACCATTACATAATAGTTTGATTTTGAAAGTAATGAGGAAGTGGGACTTGCACGTACGTACACACATATATATGTGTGTATGTATCCATATATGTATGTATATTGACGGGACAACTGAACTGTAGTGATAGGCAGATTACATTGTAACCTTAATTTCAGGAGCTCATTTCCATTTTAGAGAAGAGATATTTTAAACAAAAGAAATGGAGACAGTTATGAAAAATTGGTTCCCGGATTGGGAAAATTGTAAACAGATATTCTATGAAAAATCTGACCATTCGAGGGACGAAAAGGCAATATAAAGGACTGAACGAAAGAAAGAAATAAAATTCATATGTAAATATAAAATATATATATATATATATATGTATTATACGTATGAGAAAAGGGAACAATAACAGGTGAGACTGATTTCACAGATTTCGGCTAGTCTTTTGAAAAAAAAGAGGAACATCTGACATGGAGAATTCGTTCCGACGAAACGAAACCAAAACAAATATTAAAGCATGTTATATGATGCTTGGATTTTAATGAAATATATAGCAACTAACAGCTAAGCATCAAAATTATTGACCATTATTAAACTCTCCCATTTCAACTCTCTCTCTCTCTCTCTCTCTCTCTCTCTCTTTTAAAGGTTTTATTTTTTTACTTTTTTAAAGAAGACCAAATCAAAAGGCGTGAAATTCCATGTTAGATTTCTAGATAAGGTTTTCATTAACATAATTGAGTCAAACCATATAGTATATAACCAAGTTCCTCCTTTTTTTTTTTATTTTTAAAATAACTCCTTTTTTTGTAATTTAAAATTTTGGAAGGCGGTTGGTTTAATGAATCGCTGCATTTTAATACTTATGTATTATTTAGTTTGAAAACGAGTATAAGTATATAATAGGACATGATTACTTGACTACCATATGTATATTTACCGTAAACTAGATGTCTCTTCCTACAATAGTCAAACAGTATCCTAATTTTTGTTCTCTTACAAAACTCAAGTTGAAATGTAGTTCATCTACTTGGTTTACGTATCTGGTCCCACTCCAACTGATAGATATAGTAAAGTCAAAAGACGGGTTACCTCTAGCATTAGGATCCGCCCCGTAGTCGAGAAGAAGAAGCACGCAGTTTTCGTTCCCTTTAGACGCTGCTATATGCTGGTTTTACATGAAAAAAACAAAGAAAAGGAAGTTAAAAAGAAAGTAAAATTTTGCATCATCATAGTTTGATGTGCTTGAACTAAGAATATTGTCAATTACCAGAGCTGTCCTTCCGCTGTTGTCTGATTCGTGTATGTCCAAACCTCGTTTCAACAACTGATGCAACAACAAATCATCTCCTCTCAATGCTGCAAAGTATAAACTGAGTGGTAGGTCCATTCGACCACGAGCTAGCATGTTCTCTGTCTCCAACAAAACGCCGTCCATGATGGGGTCCTTAAGGTCCTTCAAATGCTGTTCCGCCAGCCAAAAAAGACAGGGTACATGTAAGTGTTGTTTCGTGTCAACTAACACATAATCAAACACATGTTTCCCGTGGTTTTCAAAACAATGGACCTCGCACAGGTGGATAGAAGGGCTCATGAAATCGGAAAGAAATTTCCCAAATGGATTTAAATGAGACATCTTAATTGAATCCACGGACCTGAAGAAGGTTATTCATTATTATGGTCCCGTCTCCTACATTTGCTTGGACTATGTTCAAGAACGCGGTCCGGTTCAACCGAAGTAGCTGACTCAGTCGCTTGGTTCGTACTGTAAAGAGTTGTGGCCTATAACAAAGCACCCCAATCTCACCGCATAGATCTCCAGATTTTACCTCCCCTACAACCTGCAATTAGTCGAACCAATGTTAGTTAGCAATGGAACCAGGATTAACACTCTAATCTCAGAGTTTCGTTTGTAAAGACTTGCCTGTTCAAGTCCGTTTCTGAGAACTACTAGGTCCTGTGAAGTATTTCAAACATTAGATTTACTAGATCATCAGGAATATAAAGAGAAGTTACAGAGACTGAAATATTAATGAAATTATTACCGCTGCACCAGTGACAAGTATGTAGAAATCTGTTGGCGCTTCATTCTGCAAAATTACATCTTCTTTTGGTGGAAAGTACTCGGCTTTCATCTCCGAGACCTTTTAGTTGCATAAGGGGCAAAAAAAAAAATTTAAACACTGTGGAGGAAAGGCAAAAAATCGGAAGAGAGATAGCTTCGAGAATTACCAGCTGAAAAAGCAAGTCATTTGAAACACCACGAAACAAGTAAACCTTATCGACAAGAGAGTAAAAGAGATAATGAGAAATGCTCGACCGGATGGCTTTAGGAAGCGAATCAAGAGTCTCCTGTTGTTGGAGTCCCTCTGAATCTGTTCTGAACTTCAGACACAAATGCGCCAGCATCTGATCTTGCAATCGAACAGGAAGCTGATTCCTTTGAGCAAAACTGGAGGCCGCTTGTATAGTATCCCTCTGTAAAATTAAGTACACAATGTTACAACATATATTAGGATGTTAAACCAGATGCGGAAAACGACAAGAGTGAGAGTGTACTCACAAATCTCCTAGTTCTACTTGTGCCGTGGACAACCAAATTGGTCATGTTACCAATCAAGTAAGCTGTCAATCCGAGATTGAAAAGCATGTAGAAAATATCAAAGATCATCTCCCTCTGGTTCACAGGATGCAAGTCTCCATACCCAACAGTCGTCAGAGTTGTGATAGACCAATATATTGTTGTCACATACCGAATCCACAGGCTTTGCTCAAGGAAGTTATCCATGGATGCTCCAATCCAAGTCCTCTTGGGGTCATGGTAACGTGCAGCAATAAGATAATAGAAGCATCCAGCACAGTGAACGGCAAAAAGGGTAACCTGCAAAAAACATCAAATTCATGAGATTGTAGCGCATTGAGGGAAAAAAAAATAGAAAAGACTTGCATTTATTGCAGAAAAATTATACTAACACATATAAGCTTCGCACAGCGAACCCAGAAGTAGTTATAGTGCCTGTCCTTCTCCAACCTGTAAAAATATAGAAAATCGGCCAAGTCAACACGAGGGCTTGAAAAAATCTGTTTGACCAACTTAGAATCTAATTTCAAATTTACCAGGTTGATGTATTCAATCACGTGGTCGATAACTAGCATTCAATCGAAGTTAGGTCCTCTTTGGAAAAACATTACAGAATACATCTATTAGAATGGTTGTTCAAACTTGCAAATAACCGATTAAAATATTTGAATATCAATCCCATCGATATCATCAATTTCATAAGTATCATACCAAATCCCATTAATCGAATCGCTTTTTCCAGAAATACGAGACATCTAAGTCATATAAGTAAAGAGACCTATTCATTGATAAGAAAAAGAAAAAAGGTGAACGGTGATTGGATTGATGATAAAATAGAATCCTAGGTCTCAAACAATGATTCGATTGATGATAAAGAAAGAGAATTCTTGGTTCAGTTCTCCACCTTAACAACAGAAAAAAGGATTGATTAAATTCTATTATTACCATTTTGTTAAAAAAACCAAAACAAATTCTGTGAGGACTAATTAATATTTGATACCTGGAAAAGAGGGCACTAACTCTTCTGAGACGCCAGAGGCGAAGCATGTTGAATAAGCCATAGGACCGGAATGGCGAAGGGGTGATTTTCCGGGCAAGTTCTGAGGGGATGGTGGAAATGACATCGAAGGCCAACCAGGACTTGGTGTACTTCCAGGCAATCTTCCCCGGCTCATCAACAAGTAGGTAAGTGGTTCGGTCGAGGTAAGCGACAAAGAAGGTAAGAATGATGTCCACAGCAAAGAATCCATTGACAACATTGTCCGTAATGGCTAGTGGTCCCTCCGGCTTCTTCAGGAATCCGAACTCGAATGGTGAGACCCAAGCAGTGTATATCACTAGAACAACCAGATAAGTTTCCCATGCCCTGGCAAAAAAGGAAAAAAAAAAAAAAAAAAAAAAAAAAAAAAAAAAAAAAAAAAACCAATTTAGACAGATTAATTTTGAGAATTACTAAAGATTAGGTTATAATTCTCATACTTAAATTTAGTCAAAGAATTTACAAGTGGCCGAATAAGGATTGTGGAACTACTACAGTGAGAGTTTCTTTTTTTCTTTTTTCCCCGGAAAAGTCAACTAAGAAAGTTTGTTATAGGCCTCCAATTGAGAATGGCACTGCTTCTAATCTGACTTGTAAGATTTAATTTTAGAAAAACGAATTTAAATAAATGAATTGCAAAATATATATATATATATATTATTTCGTACTAATACGATTTTAGTGGCTTGATACTCAATTCATCCGACTTTTGCCAAACACATTGAGGGACAACAGAAATGATGTTGGAAAAAAAAAAATTAAAGAAATGCAAACTCTGGAATATACAAGAACAAGATAACATGCAGAAGATTTTGCCCACGAGTTTACTAGATTTTCACAGTGGAAAAAAAGAAAGGAAGAAGAGGACGTTCTCCCAGAAAGTTAACGGAAAACCCAAAATGAAGAAAAAAAAAAAAAAAGTAGAGAAAGTTAGAGCACAAAAAAGGAAAGAAAAAAGAAAGGGGGGAAAAAAAAGAGTTTTAATGGAGAGCGAAAAAAAAAAAGATTAAAAAAAAAAAAAAAAAAAAAAAAAAGATAAAAGCAAAACTAGACTCAGAAAGCATCAGAGACTCCTTGTCGTCTTTTAAACCTGCCAGATATTAAAACCCAAGAATCTAACCAAGAAATTGAACCGAGAAACAAAACAACAAGATCACTCCGTACACAAAATAAACATATTCATATTACTCAAATAAAAACAAAAAAACTCACATTTATATTCATATACATACACAAAAATATATTATACGGTCGGAACAAAACCATGACGATTTTCTGCCTCGAGCAAAGCACTTAACAAGATTCAATGCCGTTGATATTAATAACAATTTTTTTATTATTTTCCCACCAAAAACAAGAAAACGATGAACAAAAACAATAAAATAATAATACCCAGAAGCAAGAAAGTCAAAAGAAAATAAAGGAAAACCCAGAAAGGATAATAAATCAGGGAAAAGGAAAAGAACCTGTAACGGCGGTCATAAGGGGAGATGATGAACTGGCGGAGCTTGACCCTGCGAGTGCTGGCTCTTGCCCCGAGAGAAGGAAGTATTCCTGTCGTCAGACTGTAATGGCTTCCGTCTCTCGACAGCTGCTCTATCTCCTGCCCACACATCCTGAATACCCCCATGTTCCTGTTTGCCGCCATTGTTGCCCTCACTTTTAACTCCTCAAGCTCTTTATCAATGCACAAACACTAATATATGTATCCTATATATGTATTTTATATATTTATATATTATATGCTGTCTCTCTCTGCTTTGCTTTGCTCTGGTTGCAAAATATTTCAGAGCTCTGTTTTCTGTTTTCGATGCTTTCAGGGCCTATTTATATATATAGGGACTTTACACTGCCTTAATACCTACATATTATATTATATCTATACATTTATGTCATTATGTGTATGGGTACCCTGTATGTATATACTATATACTTCCGTGTGTATATGTATACACATATACAGCATATAAACGAGACAGCTAGTGATCTCTCTCTCGCAGACTAGTTGCACATGACATGGCTTGCACAGCGGAGAATTTCTTTTCTTTTGTTTTTACAGTGAGATGAAATGACTATTTTAACCCCATGATTTTTTTTTAAAGAAAAATACTAGAAACATTAACTTTAATAGCAATTTTTGATTACTAGCATATATGGTAAATGAGTTATCATTTTCTTTTTATCGATAAGTGTTTAAAATATTAACACATCAATTGATTATATTTATCAGTAAAAATATGATAAATAAATTGATACTCAAAAATTAATATTAAAGTTGATGTCCATGACACCACTCTCTTGTAAAAGTAGTTTACTACCCTTTTTACTACCCTTTTTGCAACAAATTCACTTGAAACTTTTTTCGTGCATAGAAATGGAGAGATTCGAACTTTTTATAACGTAGTTTTTTTTTTTTTTTTCCTTCTTCTCATATTAATTTTTGTTGTTGTTGTTATTATTATTATTATCATTATTTATTGTTGTTGTTTTGTTTTTATTTTTTGTCATTGTTATTGTTATTTACCGTATGTCAAAGCCTAATCTTTGGTGTTCTTCTCACTAATACTTTCTTTAAAGAAAAAGGTCATCTTTATACTATCGCTAAAAATTTTGTAAACATGAATTAAAGGGATTATTTAATCTTTGATCTTTGCAATTTGAGTTTGTTAAAATAATATATGTTTTTTTAGAGGACTTTACCTTTCCCTGTCTCTCTTTCTCTTCTTTCCCCTTAACGTGTGAAGGCTAGGGTTTCTCAATTGTTTTTCTCTCTTGAGGCCGGATTCCAGTAGCGGCCTTTGGTTTGTCTCTAGTTTCCCGGCTCTAGAGATGAAGGTGAGAATCATATGGTGAAGGTCTTGGTAAAAGCGAGCCTATGATAGGAGGATAGGTGTTGTGGGAAGAAGCAAAGCAGGAATGAGATAGTTAGTGGTGGTATGTGGTCATCACGCACTGGGGAGGTCCTGCAGTAGCCCCGCTTCGGCAACCCAGTTTCTCCCAATGATGTGGTTTGTTTTATTGACAAGGACTCTTTCTGTTTAAATGGTTTTTTTTTTTTTTTTTTTGTAAGTTTGTGTCTAATAATGACGATGTCTTCATCTTTTCTTTGGGTGTTCTATTTCTTCTGAGTTCACTGCTTTGGTTGTTTACTCGTCAAATCTAAGTCTTAACGGTGTTTTGGTCCCGCTAGAATTACTTCTATGTAGAGTAAAAAGCAACCCTAATGCTGTTAAGTCTTAGCCCTCGATTGATCAGAAAAATCTATTGATTGTCGAGATTTTGTAAAAAAGAGCCTTATATATACTTGATTTCAGTGTGTCGATGTATATTCCCGTTATCGGGCCTTAAGCATACATTTTTCACTTTGAGCGTCATCAAATTTCACTGGTGGATCTGTTTTTACTAAAGGGTTTTGTTTCGTGTAATACGGGGTTTCTTATATTTAATATTTTTATATCTTCTTAGTGGGTTTAATGAAATTTTCCTTAAATATATATATATATTTATATATATATGTTCTGTGGTTTGGAAGTGTTTAAGATTTTACTTTTAAATTTTAAATTCGAATACCTTTTTTTGGGTCTGATTTTGACCCAACATTAATTAATTTACTCTTTATAGTTTATAGATGAATTAGAATCAATACATAAATAAACAAACACTTGTTAAGCCAAAATACAACGGCAAAATAATTAAAAAATTGCATTTTGAAGCAGAGATACAAGATGTAAGCAATTGGTTAAAGTCATCCATTAGTATTTGGTTACATATTTCTGTATGGATTGAAAACGGTAAATCTATCAATTAATGGTGTTGTTGATAACATCAATTTGAAATAAGAATGTACAATCTCAAATAAATTTAAAACAGGAATGTAAATTTTATAAACGCTGCATGGTAGAAAATAATAATTTGATTAAAATCATGTTTTTTTAATGTTAACTTTTGAGGTAGGAATACTTTTTGAGTATTGTTCATTTTTTAACCTTAAATTACAATATAATTATATCAAAAAAAGAAAATATATAATTTTTATGAAATTTGATAAAAATATAAGAAACCAGAATTACACGATATATATTATGGTAATAGGTATAGCTAAACTATAATTCTATACTTAACTATATTGTAAAGTGTAGAGTTTAGGCTCGCATTTAGTTCGTTGGTTAGAGATGAAATTTTTAAATTGTAGTTGGCTGAATTTTCAAAAACTAGTTATAATTTTTGTTGACTTCTCAGAAAAAAAAAAAAACAAACAAACAAACATTTAGATGAAAAAGTACAATTTAATAGGAGTTAAACTTAAATGCTAAACGAAGCCTAAATCTCTTATTCCCAACTAAAAAGGAGAAAAGAATTATACTATGTTAATAAAGCAATTTTTGCTCTCTACAAATAATTATTCTTAAAATAGAAAAATTACAATACATATACCATTTTTAAAAATACTTAAAATAAATAGTATATTTTTAAGTTGTTTGAGGTAAATAGCATATTTTTAGTAAATTATTTATTTACGAGAATTTTTAAGGTAATTTAATCGTAAATATGCTTATGAAATAAATTATTTATCATAAATATAATATTCACAGTAAACATTTTATGGAAGGAAGAATAAAATAGCATTTTTGAAAAGAGTAATAACAAATTTAGCATAAACTTTTAAACATAATAATAAATAATATAATCACTCAATACAAAAAATCCCTCATTCTTTCTCCCCTCTCTCTCCTCATCTCTCTTTCTCTCTCTAATAGTTGATTATGCAAATAAAGCTATTATTAAAAAATAGTCGTACATCTTTTATTTATTAGAAAATTCAATCATATACTTATATGCTATAATTTATAATCTTTCAAAAATCTCCTATATAAACTTCAAAAGTATCCATGAAATAAGTTATTTGCTATAATTTTTCACATTTTATTTTCAATAATATTTTTAAGATAATTTTTATCATAAATAATGCTTCGTAAATACATTATTTATGGAGAATATACTATTTACTATCATCCAAAAAAATTTATATTAAATATATAGAGAAAATTATCTAAATGACCACTTTTTTTTTTTTTTTCATCTATTGAACAACATAACACAAATTCTTCATACTTGACCAATATGACATAAATTTTAATTAACTTTAGTTTAATTTTGTATCATATTGATCTAGTGTTTATCTTTTATATCATGTTGATGTAATAATCTTTAAATTTGTATCATTCAAGTGCTTTCTCCCATTTTATATCATCAACTAAAAATTTTTTGGCCTATTTCCCTGATCCTTTGGGGTTTGTCGTTATCAATATCATTCCTCTAAAATATGAAATCAATCTTTAATTTTAATCAAGAGATGGATTTCAGTTTCTTAGTTTGGAAATATATTACTTCGTTACGCGAGAAGGGGGGAAAAAAAGTCTTTATCCTCATAAAAAAAAAAAAGTAGCTACAAAAAAAAAAAAAAAGCACATACCTATCAGAAGCGGTAAAGAGGTCGCAACATTTGTATATGATATAGTTATTTAAAAAAGAACAAAAACCGAGTTTAGCATACGTTAGTTGACAGACCCACATAGGCCTATCTTATAATGGATGATAATCAATATTCATCACATTTTTCTTTAAAGAGTATTCATGATAAATTTGTATCTTCACTTTTTTTTAGGGTGTGTATTTCCCCCGTTAGCGCCCAAACACCACCCCACCCCCACCACACACGCAAAAGAAAGGAGAAAAGAAGAAGAATAGAAAAAAGATGAAATTAATATATCCACATGCCGACTTAATCAAAGAGCGTCGACTAACCTGCATGGGACTGCGTCTAAAACCATTATGAGGGTCAAGTACTGTCCACATGGTCTTTTAAAAAAAAAAATTTAATTTTAAGATTAATTACAAAATTTCCCCCTGAATTATATAGCCATTGTTACATTTTACTTTTCAAATTTCAAAATCGAGTTAACTAATTTTCATTCTATTAGTTTAAACAACGAAAATAACATGTGTCAAGCATTCAAATAGGTTGCTCAGATATCAAATGTACAATTACTGTCTTACTCTTATTTTAATCCACATTTAAGTTTTTGGATAAAAATATAACAAAAATAAAAAAAATAACATTAAAAAAACATAGATAAACTCATATTTAAAAACAAAAAGAAATATCACCTTTGGAAAAATAAAAAAAACAATTCACTAATGAGAAAACAAGATATGAACTATTTTTTGTTCAATGTAGTTTTTTTTTTTTAATTGTTATGATTAAGATGGGATAAATGTGAATTTTTTTGTATTAACATATTTTTTGCTATGAATTTTTCTAACAATTAGCTCATCTTCTTAATTATCAAATTTCTGAGTTCTAAACCAAATGTATATTTTAAATTAAGTTTTAAAGATGAGGATTTACTGAAATACCCCTAATTTGTGTATGATTAGTTAACCACAAGTCAACTTCTGTTATAAAAAAAAAAAAAAATCGAATGGAAGGACTAAATCTATTAATGAGATTTAGTACTGGAACAGACGATGTTACGTTTTCAAATTTAAGTGACACAATATTACTAGGACTATAATTCAGGGGAAATTTATGTAATTAATCTTTAATTTTATTAGGTTTAATTTCAATTTAATTACTCAAAGAATACATATTGCGTCATTTTTACTCCTTAAGACTTAAACATCATACTATTAACTTCGAGTTCATCAAATGCTTCATTATTGGTCCAACGCAATGAACTTATTCATAGTTGTACATACTAGTACAGTTGGACAGCTGTCGTATACAATCGGAATCGTGCATAATCATATTTTCTCTATAAAGATTTGAATCAAAAACCTTCAATGAGAATTTAAGCTTTGATACCATTGAATTTCTAAGAACCAAATTGTTGAACAAAGAAAACTAAGGTTACTCATTGAATTGTGTAATTAAGAATACATCGGAAGAGAAGATTTATATAGACTTGTAGAAATCACATTTAGAAACAAACACAAACATTGCTGTTTCACCTTCTTTCTTATACCAAATCAATCTCTCTAAAACATAACCAAACAAAATTTTATAAACTATCTCAGCAGCATCATTCCCATAATATCCGCAATTCTATTTTTATGCCTAAAACAAACCATTTCCTAATAATATCCTTATCCTCATTTGCTATGAAAAAAAAAAAAAAAAAAAGAGAAAAATTGATTAAAATCCTAAATCTTCAATTGTCTACTCTTTATTAAAAAAAAAAAAATCTTTATTCCTAAATTAAGAACATTTGTTTTTTCATCTCCCTTCATTTGAAGCTCACATAGTCATAGGACAAGAAAAGCATTCGGATCAAAGATATTGGAAGATCAAAAGAAGAAGAACGCTAGTTTGACATTCAGTAGACAATTCTTACCAATCATGCATGTCTATGAATGTTAGATATCATAAAATCTACATGTAAAATAAAATCTATACAAAAATCGGCATAACTGAATTAAGATTTAATTGTTTAAAATAATCTCTAGCCATTAATAGAGTATTTTTCACTCTAGTAAAAAATTCTCGAATAACTACTTTTTCTTACATGAACTCAATTTTTAATGTCTTTATATTTGTTTTGACCTTTTTCTTAAATCACATAATTTTGACGTTAATTTCTCTTTTAATCTCATAATTTTGGCACATGAAATCCCCACGTTACCCTCTTTTAGCTGGCCATTTGATGCACAAATGAGTTAATGTCGAAATAAATGGCTTCTAACAGAATAACCAACTTGAGACAATTTTGTCAAGAATAATCGGCTTAAATAGTCTCAGAACTCTTTCAAAAGTAACAGTTTGATCTATGTTCTTTTTTATTTTTTTTTAACTGAGATGACCTTAAATTTCTATTTTCTTAGTCATTTCTGTCCTTTCTGTAAGCTAGTCCTGTCAGGATTAATGAAATAATTAGTTTAACTACAACATAAAAGGCCTTCCATGACATTGGAAAAATGTCATGGAGATGTTTTCACGACACTTTTGAAAAGGTCGTTGAATGGGAGTGCCATGAAAAGTCTAAAACTTTTAACGACATTTCTTTAAAGATCGTTGTTCAAGTAGTTAATACTTTGTTCCATGACATTAAACTATGGTTATCTTCATACGATATCACCACAGTGCAAAAATGTTATCAAGAGGGTTATTGACATCTTTAATGATGTGTCGTTACTTAGGCATCCATGACACAGTGCAATTGTTCGTAGTTCGTAAAATTGTTTTTTTTTATTTTTTTTATTTTTTTAATGCAATTGCAGTTTATAGTTTTATAATTTTGATTTTATACTTTTCAAGAGCTCTTACTGTACGTATTTGAATTTAAATCTTTTTTTTTTTTTTCAAGTAGTGGGATTTGAATCATTTTTAGAAGTACTTGAACTTGATTTTTTGCAAAGAATTTTGTACATTTGATTATTAAAAAGGGCCAATCTTGATTCGTAGCAACAAATAGTAATAGACGGAATTGTTAACTAAGTTTAACATGTAGAAGAGGTTTAGCCAGTAATTATTACAAATTCCACTGCTCGATTAAATAGCCATAAAATAGAGTAATAAACCAGTAGATTGCCTTTGTCTAATTGCTTGATTATTAGATAAAAATGCAATTAAAATCTATCGGAAATGACCAAACATGAATGATCATATTTGATTGTCAGTTCAATTTGCAAGGATTTTTTGTGCATCATCGACAAAGTTATTTACTCAGTTAATGATGATGGGGTGCAAAGAGTTGGCGTTCATGGCACGTTAGGGACCACCCAAGGTCAAATAATGCAACTTTCTGGTTTTCAATGAGTCATTTGATGTTGTTGGATTTAGACGAAAATTAGTATTTTTTTTCAGTGGAAATGGGCTAACAAGCAAAACTCGTGGCTTTGCCATGATGAATGTAGCTTTTCAGCTAAACTCCATTTAGACCTTCAAAAGGGTGTTTTTTTTTTTTTTTTTTTTTTCCATTTTTGATATTTTTCATTTTCGTAATAAATTAACCTAGGAATTTTAGATTCCAATTCTGATTGTATTTCATTATTCCTTGAATCTAGTAGTGGTTTAGCTAATATTTATTAACAACAAACTTTTCCGATTATTGGTGTTCAAATTCTCAGTTACAAAGCCTAATAAGTGAAAAACGAAGTCAATACAATTAGACTACCTACAACGCTTGTGCGGGCTTTTTTTTTTTTTTTTTTTTTTTTTTTGAGTTTTTATTTTAAATTGATGGTTCAAAAATCTCTCAAAAAAAAAAAAAAAAACTTGATGGTTCAAATTTTAAAGGACTCCCTTGACTTCTTTCAAATATTTAATTGATTGTCTCTTTTTATTCAGTATGCTCTAACTAAGGTGTTTAGTAAGTTACTAGAAATTTTTTTTTCATTAAAATTTCAAAGCCATAAAAAAAATACTCTCGTTACGTCAATTGGGCAAAACTTTAGAAATGTTTGTCAAAGGTAATGCATGCTTACATGATATATCGAAGAATATTAAGAATTAAGTCAAACAAACTTTTTTTTTTTTTTTTTTTCAGATTTCGAAATGTGTGTATATGTGTGTGTATATATATATATATGTACACACCATACATAAATAAAATTTGAAGAACTATGATATCTTAATAGGGCGGGTAATCGGGTAATAGGGTCGAGACCCCTGGACCCACCCCGTCCTGAACCCGTAATGGGTTTTGATGATATAGCATGTTTTACTTGTTTAACCCTAGTTTTACCTGTCCCATTTAAGTCAGGTTGGCGGGTTAAAATTGCTGTCCCTACTTATTTCGAAGGTTATCCATATGGATTGAACTCAAAACGTTCTTTATGACTTGCATTTTCTTTTGACTTAGTTTTTTAATAATTCATTTCTTACTGAATTATTTTATGAATCTTAAAAAATGCATTTTTTCGATGACATAAAAATCCTTGTGGTTCTGGAGGATCTAGCTACAAGAGAACTAGGAACGGAGAGCTTTTCCCCCTTTTACACTCGACTCTTTCGTCTTAAGAATGCTAGTTTTAAGAATGAGTGATTGCCATTCTTCAATCCTTACTGCCCAACCTGAAAGCGGATAGCTAAAGCGTTCCACTTATTGAACAGGTTTCTATGGTCGGTCCGCGACCCCTGGATGCCAAAGGCGTCCTTGGGGTGATCTCGTAGTTCTTACAAGGTGGAGATGATGGGGTCCATCCATAGATTTTCCTTCCTTTTGCCGCATTTCGCTCAAGGGGTTGAAGGTATCATACTATGCCATGTTGATAGAGACGACTTAAAGAACTAAAATTAATTACAACTAAATTTTAAAAGATGCATATAACTTTAAATTCAAAATAGTAAAGTCATAACCATATTGTATTCTGTATTATTATGATAATTCAACTGAGCTAATTGTACAATAATAATTCGTCAAGAGAATTACGAGAAGTTTGAAGATGATTTAATCATCGGACTATTAGATTTAAAAAAAAAAATCTTAGTTTAAAGATAAATTGAATGCAATAATTGTGATAATTCAAACTAAAGAATTGACTGGATGGATATTATTTTGGATTAGCTATATCACTAAATAATAATTCTAACTTCTTATCTAATAGTACCTCTTTTAAATTCTTCTTTTTTTTTTTTTCTAGATATTGCCAATATTTCTTAATTAGGTTCTCTCTCTCTCTCTCTCTCTCTCTTTTTAATGACTTAATTAGGTTCTTTAGTACAACTTTACATCATGTAGACATAAGATTTGTGTTTTTATTTAAAAACTAGCAACATTATTGTTTTATGATAATTAATTCTGTTTTAGAATTTTATGATTTTAGTGGTTGGGGATTTAAGATTATCCTAGTTAGACTTTTAAAGTCATCAGCGTTCAGATTCATCCGAATTAGTTGCCCTATTCATCCACCCATGGTCATTATTGTTACCCAACTGTAAAATCCAATTCCATACCATCTCAATCCACTAAACTTTACCACTTCCACCGTCTTTAGTTATTTATTGTTTTTATCTCTTTTTACTCGCCAATTGCCCTGTTCCTTCAATTAATTAATGTTTTAAAATTTTCTTCTATACATTTTTTAACCTTTTATATTATCCATTTATAGAAAAACTACATGTGCATCCCCATTATCTTCATCCCCTTCTCTCAACAAAGTTATTAAAAAAAAAAAACTCAAATAATTTATCTTTCAAAATATTTTTCGTTTTAAATTATCCTTAAAAATCTAGACTCTTCCTGAACTTTTCTTAAAAAAAAAAAAAAAAAAGTCAGTCAATTTACTTGTTAAACCTTTAAAATAAATTAACAAAAAGGAAGGAAAAAAAAAAAAAAAAACTATACCCGCCAAAAACAGCACTTGGCACCGGTCAAAACAAGCGCGCCAAAATCTGGTATCTCTTACTCCCCTTCCCCTTCTCTTTCCGACTATTTCTCCTGATCGTGCGCCAAAATTAAAAACAAAAAGAAGAAAAGAGAAACCCTGGAATGAAGGTTCTAAAATCAGCTGAATTGAAATTTCAAGAAGCCGTCGGCCACCGTAGAAGCTGTCGCCAACTAAGACCATGGCCGTTGCACCCAAGCCCGCCCCTTACATCGCACCCATCGTCGCCGCCAATCATGTCGTGGTCAGATTTTGCCTTTCCCCGTAGAAGCAAATTTCAGTAAGTCCTACAAATTTTTTATATTTAATCAAATATATCTATATTTGTTAATATTGCAACATGTAAGTTGCAGTTGATCTCCCACGTTGCACATATTCTTTTTTAAATAGTTTATTTATTGGTTTCTTTGTAATTAGAGAAAATTTTTATAGCTACGCTAGCTTACTTCTTTTTAGTTGATTTTAAAACTTTAAAAACATATTTTAATTTTTTAGTTATTAGATAGATTTTTTTAAAAGTGTTCATATTAATTATATTTTCTCTGGTTTTTTTTTTCTTGAATATATATTCATTCAAAAAATTAAAATTCTATTTTTCAATTTTCTTTTACACATTTTTTTTGAAACT
>CM046383.1:14129662-14142125 GCA_025413485.1 Ficus microcarpa | reverse complement strand
AGACAAGGATTTTTAAGCTAAGTTTTAAAGGAAAAATGTAGAACGTAAGGTAGCCGGGATTCAGCACCCGAGTTACCGGGCTTCGCCCCAAGGCCCAGAGTTGACCCGACAGGGTTGACTTTAGCTCACTAAATGGTTGACTTTGGTTGACCAACAAGATAACAAGTTCTTATACGAGCCCAAGGGTAGGTGTTCGACCTAACCCGATGTTTTCTAAATAGGCTCAGTATACGTTATGATTTTTCAAGATAACCCTATGGGTTATAAGAGGCTCTACGTTAGGGGGACATATAGCCGAAAACCCGCATGAATGTTGGTTTGTACCAACATACAATAGAGATGGACTTGAAGTCTGACGTACGACTTTCAATCGAGCAGGAGGAGTTCTGCAGCGAAGGCTGGACAAGGATCTGCGTAACAACTAAGTATAGACGGTAAGTACAACACCGTCTACAGCACAAGCTAATAGGATTAGACTATTAGACTCGATGATGTGCCTTGTGTGATGTGCTATGTATTCATGAATGCAACATGAAAAATGCTAAGTAAGGATAAGCAAGAAGCTAAGTAGAAAGATGACATAAGAAGTGTATGTTCACACGTAAACAAGATTGAGTAAGAAAATAAGAGCCGTGTCGATCCACCCGCGTCAGGTCGGGTCGGACTGTGGATTGATCTGGATTGGTTTGGCCGCCCCAGACAATTCATTAGTCGCGCGCCGGATTCGAACACGTAGACTAAGGGCCCATAAAATATAAAGAAAATAATGAAGCATAAAATGACCTATGCATGCTAATGTGTATATGTATGTATGTATGTATGTATGTATGTATGTATGTATGTATGTATGTATGTATGTATGTATGTATGTATGTATGTATGCTATGTATGTATGTATGTTATGTAAGTATGTCATGTATGTATGTGATGTTAAGTTATTGTGTGTTAATGTTTTATTGTTGTTATTTGTTTTACGGCCTAGGAGTTGTACTTACTGGGCCTCAAGCTCATTGTTTTAAGTTTGTGCTGTAGGTAAGTCGCCTGTCAGCTGATGATGATGCGGTGGGGAGTAGCGGGTCAAGCAATGTAAAATCGTGGTATATGGAGCCGCTACGCATTTTGTGTGGTATACACTTATATAAGACAAGATACTTTTTATAAATAATAATTAGTATATTATGTACAGAAACAGTATTTTAAGTTATGTACATAGTTTTGTGTACTATATAAAAAAAAAAAAAATCCGCTGTGTTTTCCAAGCTAAGTAAGTAAGTAAGTTTATGTATGAATGAATGTATGTACGCAAGGGTAACGGCCTACGCTAGGTGGGGCGTTACAAGAGTTGGTATCAGAGCGGTTTCCTCGCGACACGATTTTACAAGTTGCCTGACATCGCCTCCACCATTGCAAGTAAGTTTAGATTTAATTATGTATGTATTGTTTTATTTATGTGCTTTATGGTTTACGATTATGTTGTATGGAGTAGACGCGACAGCATGGATCCACAGCAAGTGAAGAGGGATCGAGACGCGGTGGTAGCTTTCTACCGTTCACGACCAGCATACTTCGACAACACTCGACGATCGATGTCGGTCAGGCCATGGCTACGCGATATGGAGCAGACCTTCGCTATATGTCATATCGAGGAGCACCTTCAGGTTACGCTCGCCAGTAGATGTATGATTGGCGATGCTAGATTGTGGTGGGTTACTCTCGGGGAGCCACAGTTGCTGAGACGCACGTGGGCACATTTTTGTTCAGTAGTGATGACCAGATATGGACCACTACCCGCGAGAGGACTCGGAGCGCCAGTTCGCGACCCAGTGATCTACAGAGACATGAGACAGGCTCAATATCAGATACTGTCCAGGATTGGCACGCGTATCCAGGGGAAGCGATGAGCCACTACTGTTGGAGGTTCCAAGAGATGATGCTCCCTCACATTCCACCAGAGATGCCCGATTGCTGAGATGCAGGCATTGTTGCTCATGAGGAGAGGTATCCTCAGCATATCCAGCATTTCGTCCCTATGCCAAACAACCAGATGACTGTTGGGAGTTTCTTCGACGACATTATAGAGGCCGAGGAGAAGGCTCAGGCTGAGCCAGCTGCTGAGCATATACCTGAGGCCCAGGCTTCTGATGCCGATGATGTCGTACCGATTGAGCCGCCAGAGCAGCAGGATCCACCAGTCATCGTTCTTTCGAGCGATGACGAGGACGATATAGACGGAGAGGCTGCCTACGAGGAGTGGGATGATCCTGACGAGTTTCTCGACGAGGATGCACCTGACCCGGTGATTGTACTTTCCGACTCCGACACCTCGGTCAGCACTCTCGACGACATCGAGTAGATTAGGTCGATAGTGTATATTTCTTTTGTTTAGGACCGTCTATATAGTTTTTGTATTCGGTTATTTTGTTTGTATATATATGTAGGATGGCAAGTGGTAGCCACTTCCATCCGAAACTCTGTCCGTTTTAATGTAAAAATATGTATATTATGTTGTATATATGACAGTAAGTATTTTGTACAGTATGTACTTTAGTTATGATATGTACCCTTGTTTTTGTATAAAAAGGGACCGTGCGAATCACGGGATATATGATAAGTTTATGTTATGATAAGATATGTTATGATGTCATGATATGATAAGTATGTATGTTATGATATGTTAAGTATGTATGTTATGCTGTATTAAGTATGTATATGCTATGCTATGAAACGTATGTTTATGTGATGTCATGTAATGCATGATAAGATGATATGTTGAGACTGTTATGGGAAGAAAGAATATTGTTAATATTTCTTTTTCCTATATTAGGATTATAAAGATGGTTCGTACGAGAGGTAATACGTCTGCCGATGCACCAGAAGATCCGCCACAGCCGGATATGGTGACACTAATGATGGATATACAACGACAGCTGCAAGAGCAGCAGCAAGAGATGGCAAGGTTTAGAGAGCAGTTGGAGCGGATGAATCAAGCTCCGCAAGTTCAAGCTGCGCCACAGCCAGCGCCGCCAGCACAGCCAGTGGTACCTCCGGTACCAAATGTAAATGTTCAACAAGAGGCCCAGCCAGTAGCGCCTCCACCGGCCGAAATTCCAGTGGCACCAGCTGCCATACCGGCAAATCCACCAGCAGTTCGGGAAGACATGTTATACGAGCGCTTCAGACGCATGAAGGCTCCTGAGTTTGAGGGACCTACCGACCCGATTGCCGCAGATAATTGGCTGATTGATATTCAGGTCATTCTGAATTTCATGAGGCTTACGGAGCAAGAGAAAGTCTTATGTGCCTCCTTTGCGCTGAAGAAGGATGCAAGGCACTGGTGGATGACGGTTGAAGCACGCCGGGATGTGATGGCTATGACCTGGCAGGACTTTGTCCATGAATTCCGGACAATGTACTACAATAGAGAAGTCCTTGCAATACAGCAGGATGAATTCACGAACTTCACGCAGGGATCATTGTCAGTAATGGACGCAGTAAGAAGATTCGAGCAGCTAGCCCGTCTATGCCCTAAACTGGTACCGAACGAAGAAGAAAAAGTCCGGTTGATGATGAGGATGTTTCGCACAGACATAGCGAAACTAGTCAGCACCGGCAACAGCCCGCCAGAGACTGTGTCTGAATGTGTGAGCAGGGCGGTTAGAGCCGAGTATTGGATAAATCGGGACAAAGAGGCAAGAGCTCAGATCTTCAAGTCCCGAAAAGAGGAGAAAGCTGCTGGCAAGACAAATCAACCTCGACAAAGTGAGGAAGCTAACACGGAGGGTCAAGCAAGCAAATCTGGCCAAGGACCCAAGCAATTTGGGAAGAATAAGAGGAAAGGAAATTTCAATGGCCAGGATCAACAGAAGAAGAATAACCGGGGGAATGATGGAAACAATGTTACCTATCCCACTTGCGATACATGTGGGAAGAAGCACCCTGGAATTTGTAGAAAAGGATCTACTGCCTGCTACAATTGTGGAGAAGAGGGACACTTTGCTAAGGATTGCCCTCAGAACAACCAAAACCCCAACCCCAACATCAGAACCAGCAGCCGCAGTATCAGAACCAGCAGCCGCAGCAATACCAGAACCGCAACTCCAACCAGAGGCAGATACATGCGGTACAGGCTAGGCTGGAAGGACCAACAGTACAAGGCAGAATAGAAGCGCCAGAACCCCTAGCCCGAATCTATGCCTACACTCCGGGGGATGCGGAGGCAGGGACGTCGCACGTGGTGACAGGTTAGATTTCTATCACCACTTACCATGTCATTGCCTTAATTGTTTCCGGCGTAACGCATTCGTTATATCCCTAGAATTTGTTTAGAAGTTAGGAAGCAGTGTTAGTAGAATAGCAACCTTTCAATGCTTCTCTACCATACGGTGAAATTTTGTGGTCCAATTTCTGGATCCAAAATGTTCCCATCATGATATATGGCAGAGAATTAATTGTAGATCTCATCGTAATCAAATTTCACGATTTCGATGTGATCTAGGGGGATATGACGCTAGGATCGACTGCAGAAGGCGCAGAAGTTAAGACTTCGGATGACGGTATACTCCATTTTAAGGGAAGAATCAGCGTATCCGACATCAGAAATCAGAAAGAATGAAGAAGCAGGTAGCAGAATACGTGTCAAAGTGCCTGACTTGTTAGAAAGTTAAGGCCGAACACCGACTTCCAGGAGGGAAATTGTAAAAGATCGAGCTTCGGAAGTGGAAATGGGAGCAAATTACGATGGATTTTGTGGACTGACTACCCCAAGTTGTCTCAATTTTCGAGGACGAAAATTTTTAAGGAGGGTAGATTGTAATATCTGGTTTCCATGTTGCTAATTCTTGTAGAGAATTAATACATGTGTGGTTATGAGATTTTATGAGTAAAGTTCAGTCCAGAACTTTCAGATGTGTTTTGTGGGTTTTTATAGCCAAAAAGGCTTAAAACTGATTTTTCGGACGATAAGAAGTGAAAACTGATCATTTTATGAAAAGTTAAAATTTTGACCGAAAAGTCAACCGTTGACCCGAAAAGTCAACGTTTGACCAAAATGGTCGAAATTAAGAATTATGAATTTTAAGATCAGTTTTTCACGAAAAAGATTGCCGAAACTCATTTTTATTAGCAGATAATGAAAATGAGACTTCGGTTATTCGCTTTTCAAATCCGGCGATTTTTCTGAGCTCATAGAGCAAAAAGGGTTTGAGAAAACGAGAAAAAGATTTTTCGACCCGATTTCCGACGGCACGTCAAAAATCCAAAAACTGTAAAATAATATTTACAGTATTGAAATTTAAATTTTTGAACTCGACGTTTCAAGATTTTCAGTCGAAAAACCCAGTTTTGGTTCAAGAAGTCTAGAACAACTTTTGTTCTTATCCTCATGGTGTGGTGGCCCAATCAAGCTCTTGACATGTGTCCCAAGACAACTCACAATAGTGGTTCTCCACTTTCCCCTTGCTTGGTCGGCAAGCACAAGAACAAGAGCCAAAATCTTGTTCTTGAAGTTTCTTCAAGAGCTCTATAAATAGACCCCTTATCTCCTTCATTTTATTCACAAACTAAGCAAAACTCTTGCAAAATTTCTGCACAAAAGCCGAGAGAGAGGAGAAAGGGAGATCAGAAATTTTGTGAGCCAAACTTCATCTCCAACCTTCGGGTAGCTAGGGAAACCGAGGGAGAGAAGAGAAAATTTTCTGGCAGCCAGCAGCCCTTTGCCGTGAGTTGGTGCAGGGAAACCGAGAGAGAGACCAAATTTTGGGAAAATTGGGGCTAAGGTTCGGGTGGCTAGCCGAACCAAGGGTGGTTTGAGTGAACTTTTGGAGGCTGATTTTGCCTCTAGCAGCCTCGGGTTTGTGAGGGAAGAGAGAAAAATTTTTCAGTTTGGGCCAATTGACCCTTGTGTGGCCGAGGGGAGCAAGGAACCAGCCAAGGGACCAAAAATTTTGGTGTTGGTGCACCACAAGGAGCAGCCGAACCTAGGGAACCAAGGGGAGCCTAGGAGCCATTTCGGTTTGTCCAAACCCAAGGGCCGAAAATCCACACTTTGAGGTAAACCCTAAAACGTTTTTCTCAAGCTTTTAAATTGGTTTTTAAAGCTTTGATTATGTGTATTTGTTTCAGCCAAAAAGTTGTAAGGGCTTAAGCCCATGTGTGGTTTATTTTCTGCCTATGGTTGCTTGTGGCCGTGTGTGGTTTGGTGAGCCAAGCCGAGTGTTTGGCTTGGTTTGTGCATGTGTGTGTGCTCGGTTTTATGCTTAATTTTGTGCTAGAATGCATGCTAGGGTTGATTGAGGCTATTGTCCCCATTTAGGTCAGATTTTTGATGCTTGATTGGCTCGGATTTATGATGCTAGGTTGCTAGAAAATGTTGTTGCATGCTTGGTTAGTGGAACCGTGCAACCCTAGGCAATTTAGGCTCGGTTTGACGGGTTGCACGAGCACGTGAGTTGGCTTAGTTAGCCGTGAGAGAACGCTAGACGCGCTGCATGAATTGAACCTAACTCCCGCAGTGGGCGGTCGAGCTAGAACCATCGTCTTAGGCCGTAATCAATGAACCTAAAAACCGAAACTGTCTCTCGGGTTCCCTGGGAGCAGTCTCGGTAAAACGTCCCAGTTGGTTGATAGAGGCCGAATTGGCCAAAACGTAAAACACGAAAGTTGTAGACTAGGGTGTTTCCTAGGGGGTAACGCGGGCACTTTGCCAAAATAAGGCTCCAAAGGCCTACTTTTACACGAAAAACCGTAGGTGGGTCAGAAGACCCAGTTTTCAAGTTAAGCTCGGTTTTGATTTAAAACTGACACCAAATGGTAAGGAATTAGAAAATGTGTAAAACACGAAAGTTTTAGAACTCCTTAAGGGCTAGAACTTTCGTGAAGAAAGCTTTTTCAAACTCAAAACGGATTTTTAACCACAACCTAAAATCTGAAAACGGTGCAGGACTCAACAAAGTCCTGTGCACGAATTTTGTAGAACCAACTTAGGAAAATTTATTTTCGAACATAAAACGTTATTTTAAGCACGGAAACTGTCCCAAAAGCAGTTTCCGACCCTCGACCATTTTATGAAAAATTAGGCCAGGATTCACGAAAGTTTTAAGAAGACAAGTTAAGAAAGATAAGTTTTAAGCTAAGTCTTTTATGAAAGGGTTTTAAGTTCAAGTTTTCAAAGACAAGAGATTTTTAAGTTAAGTTTTCAAAAGAAAAATGTAGAACGTATGGTAGCCGGGATTCAGCACCCGAGTTACCGGGCCTCGCCCCAAGGCCCAGAGTTGACCCGACAGGGTTGACTTTAGCTCACTAAAAGGTTGACTTTGGTTGACCAACAAGAAAACCAGTGTTATGCAAGCCCAAGGGTAGGTGGTCGACCTAACCCAATGTTTTTATAAATGGGCTAAGTATACGGAAAAGTTTTTCAAACGTAACCCTATGGGTTACAAGAGGCTTTACGTTAGGGGGACATATAGCCGAAAACCCGCATGAATGTTGGTTAGTACCAACATACAATAGAGATGGACTTGAAGTCTGACGTACGACTTTCAATCGAGCAGGAGGAGTTCTGCAGCAGCTGGACAAGGATCTGCGTAACAACTAAGTATAGACGGTAAGTACAACACCGTCTACAGCACAAGCTAATAGGATTAGACTATTAGACTCGATGATGTGCTTTGTGTGATGTGCTATGTATTCATGAATGCAACATGAAAAATGCTAAGTGTGTAGGTATATGCTAAGAAAAGATAAGCAAGAAGCTAAGTAGAAACATGACATAAGAAGTGTTTGTTCACACGTAAACAAGATCAAGTAAGAAAATAAGGACCGTGTCGATCCACCCGCATCAGGTCGGGTCGGACTGTGGATTGATCTGGATTTGGTTTGGCCGCCCCAGACAATTCATTAGTCGCGCGCCGGATTCGAACACGTAGACTAAGGGCCCATAAAATATAAAGAAAATAATGAAGCATAAAATGACCTATGCATGCTAATGTATGTATGTATGTATGTATGTATGTATGTATGTATGTATGTATGTATGTATGTATGTATGTATGTATGTATGTATGTATGTATGTATGTATGTATGTATGTATGTATGTATGTATGTATGTATGTATGTATGTATGTATGTATGTATGTATGTATGTATGTTATGTAAGTATGTCATGTATGTATGTGATGTTAAGTTATTGTGTGTTAATGTTTTATTGTTGTTATTTGTTTTACGGCCTAGGAGTTGTACTTACTGGGCCTCAAGCTCATTGTTTTAAGTTTGTGCTGTAGGTAAGTCGCCTGTCAGCTGATGATGATGCGGTGGGGAGTAGCGGGTCAAGCAATGTAAAATCGTGGTATATGGAGCCGCTACGCATTTTGTGTGGTATACACTTATATAAGACAAGATACTTTTTATAAATAATAATTAGTATATTATGTACAGAAACAGTATTTTAAGTTATGTACATAGTTTTGTGTACTATATAAAAAAAAAAAAAATCCGCTGTGTTTTCCAAGCTAAGTAAGTAAGTAAGTTTATGTATGAATGAATGTATGTACGCAAGGGTAACGGCCTACGCTAGGTGGGGCGTTACAAGAGTTGGTATCAGAGCGGTTTCCTCGCGACACGATTTTACAGTTGCTTGACATCGCCTCCACCATTGCAAGTAAGTTTAGATTTAATTATGTATGTATTGTTTTATTTATGTGCTTTATGGTTTACGATTATGTTGTATGGAGTAGACGCGACAGCATGGATCCACAGCAAGTGAAGAGGGATCGAGACGCGGTGGTAGCTTTCTACCGTTCACGACCAGCATACTTCGACAACACTCGACGATCGATGTCGGTCAGGCCATGGCTACGCGATATGGAGCAGACCTTCGCTACATGTCATATCGAGCAGCACCTTCAGGTTACACTCGCCAGTAGATGTATGATTGGCGATGCTAGATTGTGGTGGGTTACTCTCGGGGAGCCACAGTTGCTGAGACGCACGTGGGCACATTTTTGTTCAGTAGTGATGACCAGATATGGACCACTACCCGCGAGAGGACTCGGAGCGACAGTTCGCGACCCAGTGATCTACAGAGACATGAGACAGGCTCAATATCAGATACTATTCCAGGATTGGCATGCGTACCCGGGGGAAGCGATGAGCCACTACTGTTGGAGGTTCCAAGAGATGATGCTCCCTCACATTCCACCAGAGATGCCCGATGCTGAGATGCAGGCTTTGTTGCTCATGAGGAGAGGTATCCCTCAGCATATCCAGCATTTCGTCCCTATGCCGAACAACCAGATGACTGTTGGGAGTTTCTTCGACGACATTATAGAGGCCGAGGAGAAGGCTCAGGCTGAGCCAGCTGCTGAGCATATACCTGAGGCCCAGGCTTCTGATGCCGATGATGTCGTACCAATTGAGCCGCCAGAGCAGCCGGATCCACCAGTCATCGTTCTTTCGAGCGATGACGAGGACGATATAGACGATGATGCTGCCTACGAGGAGTGGGATGACCCTGAAGAGTTTCTCGACGAGGATGCACCTGACCCGGTGATTGTACTTTCAGACTCCGACACCTCGGTCAGCACTCTCGACGACATCGAGTAGATTAGGTCGATAGTGTATATTTCTTTTGTTTAGGACCGTCTATATAGTATCTTTTGTATTCGGTTATTTTGTTATATATGTATGTAGGATGGCAAGTGGTAGCCACTTCCATCCGAAACTCTGTCCGTTTTAATGTAAAAATATGTATATTATGTTGTATATATGACAGTATGTATTTTGTACAGTATGTACTTTAGTTATGATATGTACCCTTGTTTTTGTATAAAAAGGGACCGTGCGTATCACGGGATATATGATAAGTTTATTTTATGTTATGATAAGATATGTTATGATGTCATGATATGTTAAGTATGTATGTTATGCTATGTATATGACTATGTGTATGTTTATGTGATGTCATGTAATGCATGATAAGATGATATGTTGAGACTGTTATGGGAAGAAAGAATATTGTTAATATTTCTTTTTCCTATATTAGGATTATAAAGATGGTTCGTACAAGAGGTAACACATCTGCCGATGCACCAGAAGATCCGCCACAGCCGGATATGGTGACACTAATGATGGATATACAACGACAGCTGCAAGAGCAGCAGCAAGAGATGGCAAGGTTTAGAGAGCAGTTGGAGCGGATGAATCAAGCTCCGCAAGTTCAAGCTGCGCCACAGCCAGCGCCGCCAGCACAGCCAGTGGTACCTCCGGTACCAAATGTAAATGTTCAACAAGAGGCCCAGCCAGTAGCGCCTCCACCGGCCGAAATTCCAGTGGCACCAGCTGCCATACCGGCAAATCCACCAGCAGTTCGGGAAGACATGTTATACGAGCGCTTCAGACGAATGAAGGCGCCTGAGTTCGAAGGACCGACCGATCCGATTGCTGCCGACAATTGGCTTATTGATATTCAGGTCATTCTGGATTTCATGAGGCTTACGGAACAGGAAAAAGTACTATGTGCCTCTTTCGCGCTGAAGAAGGATGCGAGGCACTGGTGGATGACGGTTGAAGCACGCCGGAATGTGATGGCTATGACCTGGCAGGACTTTGTCCATGAATTCCGGACAATGTACTACAATAGAGAAGTCCTTGCAATACAGCAGGATGAATTCATGAACTTCACGCAGGGATCATTGTCAGTAATGGACGCAGTAAGAAGATTCGAGCAGCTAGCCCGTCTATGCCCTAAACTGGTACCGAACGAAGAAGAAAAAGTCCGGTTGATGATGAGGATGTTTCGCACAGACATAGCGAAACTAGTCAGCACCGGCAACAGCCCGCCGGAGACTGTGTCTGAATGTGTGAGCAGGGCGGTTAGAGCCGAGTATTGGATAAACCGAGATAAAGAAGCAAGGGCTCAGATCTTCAAGTCCCGAAAAGAGGAAAAAGCTGCTGGCAAGACAAATCAACCTCGACAAAATGAGGAAGCTAACACGGAGGGTCAAGCAAGCAAATCTGGCCAAGGACCCAAGCAATTTGGGAAGAATAAGAGAAAAGGAAATTATAACGGCCAGGATCAACAAAAGAAGAATAACTGGGGAAATGATGGTAACAATGTCACTTACCCCACTTGTGACACTTGTGGGAAAAAGCACCCGGGAGTTTGCAGAAAAGGATCTAATGCTTGCTACAATTGTGGAAAAGAGGGACACTTTGCTAAGGACCACGCGACTGACCAGCGGCTCGACCACAGGGCCCAGCGGCTCGGCCACAGGGCCACGCGGCTCGGCCACAGGGCCACGCGACTGACCAGCGGCTCGACCACAGGGCCCCATGACTGACCAGCGGCTCGACCACAGGGCCCCGTGACTGACCAGCGGCTCGACCACGGGGCCCCGTGACTGGCGAGCGGCTCGACCACGGGGCCCCGTGACTGACCAGCGGCTCGACCACAGGGCCACGCGACTGACCAGCGGCTCGACCACAGGGCCCAGCGGCTCGACCAGAGGGCCACGCGACTGACCAGCGGCTCGACCACAGGGCCCCGTGACTGGCCAGCGGCTCGACCACAGGGCCCAGCGGCTCGACCAGAGGGCCACGCGACTGACCAGCGGCTCGACCACGGGGCCCCGTGACTGGCCAGCGGCTCGACCAGAGGGCCACGTGACTGACCAGCGGCTCGACCACAGGGCCCCGTGACTGGCCAGCGGCTCGACCAGAGGGCCACGCGACTGGTCAGCGGCTCGACCAGTGGGCCACATGACTGGGCAGCGGCTCGACCAGGGGCTGACCAGAGGGCCACATGACTGCCCAGTGGCTCGGCCAGGGCAGTCATGGGCGTGGCCGAGGCCTTGGCTTGCTTGGCCAAGGCCACAAGCGCATGCATGCGCACAGGCAGAGGCTCCCCACGCCCACATGGGCGTGGCTGGTCCAGTCAGTGGCTCCCTCGCCGCCCGCGGTGTTGCCGAAATGACTTTTTTCACCAAATCGTTTTATTTTTCCACTAAACCTGCCCATTTTATTGCTCCTAAATTCAATTTAGGATTTTTAGGACCAAACCCAACCAGCGGAAGGAAATTCCGAGTTAGAAATTATTTTTTATGATTTTCGGAAGTTTTCAAATTTGGAAAATAAAAAAAAATAGCAAACGTTATCCAAACGATCTGAAATTTTGTAGAATCCATATTCACATTATTCTTAGCTTGCCTGCAAAAAATCAGGTCAAAATTCCAAGTGTAGCTATGTGAACCAGGGTGATACCTCCTCGGAAAAATGATGTCTCCTAGTGCCCAGCCACAAAAAGCCCAGAATGCTCTTTAGGGGGGGTGCTCCTGTCCGCCCCCCTACCCCCTGGCCAGGCTGGCCGCCCAGGCCCCCACGCGTCCCATGGGCGCGCGGGGGACGGGGCGAAGGCTGAAGCCAAGGGGTTACCGCCGACGGCCGTCCACCTCCGGGTGTGGCGCCGGCGGC
>CM046383.1:14117162-14122162 GCA_025413485.1 Ficus microcarpa | reverse complement strand
ATTCAAATATGTGAATCCTATTTAAATTCGAAAAGGTTTAAAAGAAGTTTGAATCTAGATAGGACTAGGATCTTTTGACTAGTCTAGATTCTTGATTTAAAATTTAAACCACCAATCAAGATTTCTCTCACTTTGTGGCCGAATTTTAAAGGGATTTCCTCTTGAAATTTGTTTTTAGGTTCAATGAATCTAGCCCTAAAGTTGTATGATCTTTTGGTTCAAGATTTATCCGGAAAATAATTATTAATTATTTTTCAAGTAGGAGATAAATTTTGAAAAGGATTGTAATACTATATAAAGGCTAGGAGTTCTTGAAAAACCAATTTTTGATAATTTTAAAAGGGAAAAACGTTTTTTTAATAATAAAAAAAAAAATTTTTTTCCACATCAAAAATTCGGCTTTCTTGTGAGAGAAAAAAGAAAGAAAATTCCATTGAATCAAAACTGCGAGAAAGGTTAAACCGAGTGATTATTTTCATAGGAGGTTAACCGGTTTCTGTTTTGTAGTTTTGAAGAAAGAAGTTGGATCAAATTCTCAACGAGGATCATCGGAATTGAGAAGGAGGGATCTAGACTTCGGAAAGAAATACCGGTCGCTTGGATTCATAGAACGTGTGCCCACACACACTTTGAGACGTGGAACTCGAGAATAGTAGAGAAGACACGTTGGTCAAACGCTCTAGCAATTCCGGAATCCAAGAAATAAGGTACGCTTGATCATGAATTAATTTATTGTTATATGCATCATGAGCTTCTTTTCCGGAAACGGCATAAAATTTTTAAAACTTCCGCTGCGCCGTAACTCCAATACCGGATCCGATTTTTCCAACAACTGGTATCAGAGCCAACTCATGATCATGCATATAATATAAATTATTTGATCAAATAAATTTCTCTCCATGCATTAATGAAATATTTTAGAGAGTTGGCACTCTAGGTTTTATTTTGAGTATGTTAAATATATTATGAATGGATGTATGGATGAATGCTTTATATTATTTTGATAATATATGATGCTTGTTCAATTTTGCCGGTCATGATTCCATAGAGGTTAGAATTTGTATCTAGGTTTTTCAAGTGTAATAGATGCGGTCTATAATCACCGCTAGGTCGTTCTTTCAATTCCTAGAAATTTTGTAAGCCGGAAACGGCATAGGAATTTTTTTGTAAAATTCGGGCTACAATGGATTCAAGGAGATTGAAGATGAACGAAGGTATGGAAATTTTCAAAGGATGTGATTTTTTTTATTTTTGGAAATTTTTTTTAATTAAAAAAAAAATCACAAGAATCTTTTGAAATTTAATTTCCAATGATATGTGATTTTGATAATTTGGAAATCAAAATTGAAAATTTAAATTTAAATTTAATGGATATTATTATGAATTTTAAAATTTTGTGATTTAAATTTGAAATTTGGAAATTTCAAATTTTAATTTGGAAATTTCAAAATTTAAATTTTAAAATTTAATAAACCGGATTTTTAATTTAAATTTTGATATTTTGTAATTTTGATTAAAATTAAAAATCACATATAATCTTTTTTGAAATTTAAATTTAATTTTAAATTTAAAAAGATGTGACATTGGAGAAGGAAGACACATTGAAGAAGGATGCACGGCATGGATCTACAAATGAAGGCCGATATATGTTTCGGTTAATTTTTGTAAATTTTGCAATTTTCTTTTCTCTAGGATGGAATCATGATCCACGGCTATTTACATATTTTGCAAACCATGGATGATGACTTGCTAGATGAATATGTTATACTATTTCATGATGTATTGATAACATGCCATATAGACTAGGGAGTGCCACTCAATAAATATTGTTTATGCATGAAAAACAAAAACCCTAATTTAAAAGATTGAGTGGGAGAAGGTTTTACACACTAAGACCTACGGCCTCCATCGTTGGTCCAATAGTTACGCATGGTAGTGCCTACTACTCGGTTTCGATCTGGGAATTCCCTTCGGATAGGTATCTTACCTAGAGCGCACACTGATTTGGATTTCCGAAAGGATAACAATTTTGGGCATATTTTATGTTTAGATCACCCCTCGGTGGCGGATGTAAAATATGGATTCAAAATTGGAAACGATGGTTACACACTCATACTACTTTATTTATTAACCCTCCCTCGAGGCTCTGTTATGTAAAGTAGTGGCCAAATAAACGATAGTTAATATATATTTAATGGAGTTTGTTCCATGGATGAATATGTATTAATCGGAAGGGATCCGTGTTCTTGGCTAGTTATTCTATGACTACCCCTCGGTAGCTTAGAAAGCGGTAGCTAGGAATTGTCGTTGTAAGGTATGTGTTTTAAGGGTTTTACACATGAACACTTAGATTGCATATAGATCTTTTTGTTTCATTACAAAATCATATTTTATAAACTGATAGGATGTTTGCTCGAACTTATTACATGATTTCTTATTATAGATCAAAATGTCGAGCCCTTTATCTGTGATACTTACGCAAAACAAATTAACTGGCGAGAATTTTAATGACTGGAAAAGGAACTTGCTAATCGTCCTAAACTTTGAGAAACACAGTTTTGTCCTAACCCAACCTCGACCACCTACGCCTACGATCGATGCTCCTGATAGGGATTTTGTAGCGCTTGAGCGCTGGGACAATTCCAACCTTAGTGCCATGTGCTATATTCGGGCGAGCATGTCTAACGTGCTCCAGAAACAGCATGAGGAACATCAAACTGCTAGGCAGATCATGGATAACCTGGAGGAAATGTTTGGTGAACAAACTATCCAGGCTAAGACCGATGCTATCAAAGGTCTCATGAACTGCAGGCAGAAGGTTGGAACTCCCATCAAGGAGCACATGATGACAGTCATGGCTTATTTGTCTGAAGCTCAGGCAAATGGGGCTGAGATCGATGCTGCAACTCAACTGGTTATGGTTTTTCAAACCTTATCCAAGGATTTCGATTTGTTTCAGGCATCCTACAACCTTAACCGGAAAGAGATGTCTTTAACGGAATTGATGAAAGAGTTGCAAGCCTTTGAGAACATTTTTAAGGGTTCTGGATCTAAGGCTGAGGCAAATTTGGCTGAACCTAGTTCGTCTGTTCCTAATCCCAAAAGGAAGAAGGAAAAAGGGAAGAACAAGGGGAATAAGCCTGCGGTGAATGCACCTGCTTCTAAGAAGTCTACCAAGACTAAGAAGCAAAAGGTGGACCCCAAAAAGGTTAAGTGCTTTCACTGTGGGAAGAAAGGACATTTCAAGAAGGATTGCCGAGATTTCCTGGCTTTGCAAAAGCAGAAAGGTATTTCAATGTCCTGTATCTTGAGGGTTGTTTAGTGGAAGAATCTAAGACAATTGGGTTATAGATTCTGGAGCTACTAACCATGTTTGTATTTCTCTACAGGGGTTCAAGGTAACGAGAAGTCGCATGAGGAGGACTTTACGTTAAGAACCGGCGATGGGACGTTGGTGCGAGCTGAAGCAGTGGGAGAAGTGCACTTTATTTTGATGAATTTAGGTTTATTGTTTTGAGACATTGTTTTTATGTTCCTAATTTTAAGAGGAACCTAATTTCGGTAGCTTGTTTAATTAAAGATTCTTATTCAGTTTCTTTTAATAATAAAGTTGTTATTAGGAAAAACAATTCTCTTATCTGTAATGGATGGATGCATGGAAATCTTTATTTTATCAACCTAAGATGCACTCACTGCTTGATACAGAATTGGAAAAGAACTCTAAAAGACATAAGTCTTCTCACTCTAACAAATCATATTTTGGGCATTTACGACTTGGTCACATAAGCCTTAACAGATTCAAAGGATGGTAAAAGATGAATGCCTCGACTTGTACGAGGTTGAACCTTGGCCACAATGCGAATCCTGTTTGGAGGGCAAGATGACTAAACGGCACTTTGCTGCCAAGGATGGTCGTGCCGAGAAACTTTTAGAACTTGTGCATACAGATGTTTGTGGTCCCATGAACATAGAGCACGTGGTGGGTATGAGTATTATATCACTTTTATTGATGATTACTCAAGGTATGGATATGTCTATTTAATGACCCGCAAAAGCGAAGCCTTTGACAAGTTCAAGAGTTTCGGGCTGAAGCGGAGAAACAATTAGGCAAGTCCATTAAGACACTTCGATCGGATCGAGGTGGGGAATACCTATCGGATGAGTTCTTAGGATATTTGATAGAGAATGGGATACAATCCAGTTGACTGCACCTGGTACTCCTCAACAGAATGGTGTAGCTGAGAGAAGGAATAGGACCCTATTGGATATGGTCCGGTCTATGATGAGTTATTCCACTTTACCTTTATCATTTTGGGGGCACGCCATAACAAACTGCATGCTATCTTCTGGATAACGTTCCCTCCAAATCGGTTCCTAAAACTCCTTATGAGTTATGGACGAGTAGGAAACCTAATTTGAATCATATTCGAATTTGGGGTTGTCCGGCACACGTCCTGGATAAGGAAGCGAAGAAATTGGAGTCACGATCAGAAGTGTGCTTGTTTGTTGGCTATCCAAAAGGGACAAAAGGTGGTCTGTTCTATAATCCAAAGCAAAATAAAGTCTTTGTTTCAACACATGCAACATTCCTTGAGGAAAGTTACATGGAAGACTTTAAACCTCGTAGCAAGTAGTGCTTGAGGAGATGACTTCGGGTTGGATGTTCCTAAAGTCACAGAAAACCCTGCGGAAAAATCACTAAAGAATCAACAACCACAGGAGCTTCGTCGTAGTGGGAGGATTATCAGGGAGCCTGAAAGGTACATGTTCAGTGGTGAAGTTTATGAAGCAGAATCCATAGAACATATTGATGATCGGCTACGTACAAGGAAGCTATGGAGGATGTTGATTCTAGTCTTTGGCAAAAGGCTATGAACGCCGAGATGGAATCTATGGATTCCAACGGAGTCTGGAAACTTGTAGACTTACACAAGGCATAAAACCGATTGGGTGTAAGTGGGTATACAAGAGGAAGAGAGGTGTGGATAGGAAAGTGGAAA
>CM046383.1:14098062-14117062 GCA_025413485.1 Ficus microcarpa | reverse complement strand
GGAAATAAATAAATAAATAAACCTTGGAGCGGGGCCTGGCACAAATCCGCGCCTGCTTGCAAGTAATTAATAGTCATTCTGTTAAAATGTGTGTTGAAAATTCTTTGCCGTCTAGATCTCTCTATCTTTGATTTTCCCCTCTTCTCTCTCTCTCTCTCTCTCTCTCTCTCTTTCATTTGCTAAAAGTAGGAAAAAAAAAAAAATGGAAAACAGCTAGCACAAATCTAGACTTAACTTTTTTTAGTTTCAAGACGCCACACTAAGGAGATGCTTGCACACATAATTTAAATTTTAAAATTATAATTTAATTTTTATCTTTTTTTTATTCAATTTTACTATTTAAACAGTTTTATAATTTAAATTTTAAAAATCTATAATTTTGTATAAATAAATTAAAATAAGTTGTATAAAATTTTAAGATAAATGAAACAAATTTTGTATTGAAATTTATATATTTTTTTAACATATTTTAAGTTTTACAGTTTTTAATTCTAACAATTCAAATGTCTCGATAAATGTATAATCAATTCAAACTCAAATTTTATTATCAAATCTTAGTGGCAAAGGTATGCTAAATATTTCAAATTATTATTGTTATTATTATTTTGTTTAATAATAATTGTTGAAATTTCCTTGAAGTTAATGGAATGAAGCAGACTGTTTCAGTCGTGTTATCACAGGAGGTGGCTGCTGACACGTTTAGATAAACCACTCAAGGGAGTACTTTATTTTATGACCAAATCAAGCTTATTGTTATTAGTTTCCTCGTAGCCAAACGAGTTGACATTTGACCCAAACAATCAAAGCTCGTTCACAATGACCAACAACATATAATATATGTACCGCATAACTCATTGCACAATAGTTTTTCTGAAAAAAAATCTACTCAACCCGACGGACGGGATTGTAATGAATAGGGGTGGAAGAGGCATACATATCGGTTTTAATGGCGGAGTCAATCTTTTATTTTAACTGGATGTATTTTAATTTTTTTGGATTATGTATATTTTATACATTTTGAATTTTGAGATCATTCATTGTTATTAGTTTCCTCGTAGCCAAACGAGTTGACATTTGACCCAAACAATTAAAGCTCGTTCACAATGACCAACAACATTTAATATATCAACGGCATAACTCATTGCACAATAGTTTTTCTGAAAAAAATCTACTCAACCAACGGGACGGGATTGTAATGAATAGGGGTCGAATAGGCATACATACTCAGTTTTAGTGTCGGAGTCAATCTTATATTTTAACCATGATGTATTTTAATTTTTTTGGATTATGTATATTTATACATTTTGAATTTTGAGATCATTCTTATTTTATCTCTTATGCTTTGAAAATACACACTTATTTCTTAAACTTTAAATTATCTCCCGCTTAATCCCTTTTACGAGAATTTCAGTTAAAAAACAAGCCGAAAAAAGTGAATAAAGTACAGTAATGTGGTCCTTTTCTTTTTATTTTTAACAAAAGTCCTAACAGAATGGTGAGACTAATACCCTTATTTTTCCATATGTTTTTAACCCAAATTCTTGCAAAACGGGTTAAGTGAGATAAATTCAAAATTTAAGAGGTAATGTGAGTATTTTTGAAGTACAGATGACAAAATACAAATGACCATAGAATTCAGGCGCAAAGATGATAATAATCTTTTTTTCTTTTTGGAAATAAGTAATATGAGAAATATATAAAATGTTGTAATATCTTATTTTCCAAGAACTATTCTAACAAGGACGATTAAAAAGCGTGTAAAGGATAATGGGAGCGTGTCGGAAGGAAATTAAATTTTAGCAAGACAAAATAAGAAAATCTTAATATTTTTAAGGTTAATTTTTTTTTCCCCTTTCAATAAGTAAGTGGGACTCGTTGTTCTTCCTAGGCATTATATAGCTCCCCCCTGCACGGTTCCTATTGAATAATAAAGTTTATTACACGTATATATATATATATGTATATATATGTATGTATGCAATATAAAGTTTAAAGAAAGTTTATTACACGGTTCTCACGTGTTTAATCTGCCTTCTGCTTTGCCCTTTACGCATACGAGTGAAAACAAAAGGTGGACATTTCACATTTCCACGCTGCAAATTGCTACAACTGGTGCAGTCACACATTGAGCACAAGGCTATATTAAAAAATATACATCATGCTTATTATATGCGTGCATCATTATAAATTATAATTACGTGCATCTTGGATTACACGGCAGCAAAAACCATTATAAATTAATATATTTTATTATTGAGGAAAAACGTTAAAAGTTCCCCATTAATTTAATTAGACCTTTTCTTATTGCGTAACTTTTTGGTATGAGGTTTGGAAGCAAATTATTTTTTTGGTCAATGAAACATAAACATATGTTTTAGATAGAAAAAAAAATTTTTTTTTTTTTTTCTTGTTTTGGTTGTTTGGCGAGATTCCATAGACTTATAAGGTGTAAGGTGGTTGTGGTTTGTTTGATTTGTTCATCCTAATTCTTGACCTTGTAAAGGAAATAGTAAAAATATGTAGTTAGTATATATGATTACGAAAGAAAAAGAAAAATGATAATGGTAAATAATTAATAAGTAAGAGGGGAGAAATTTCAATTGCGGGTCTCTATTTCAATGCTTTTACCAAGTTGGTTGTTTGAGTTACAAAATTTCAAAGGGTAACGATCATAAACAATGTTTGAAAATTAATTATTTAGCTTGTGAACAAAGTTTCTTATTTTACTAGATAAGGTTATCTTGATATTAGCCAAAAGAGTATAAGTCTATGTCATAGCTTATTATATCTTTGGAAATGAGGATAAAGTATAGTTATATTTTCTAAATGTACTATGCGGTCCATTTCAATAGTTGGATGATTTTAAAAAAAAAAAAAAAAAAAAAAAGAGAGAGAGAGATTATTTTGATTTATATATCTAAAATTTTAGAATCCGTTTGGTAGATGAGTTTGAGTTGAAAAAGTACAGTTTGAGTTGAAAATTTTTATTAACTTTTCAGAAAAGATAAAAATTTTTTCAGAAAAAGACAAAAACTGAGATGAAAAAGTACAGTTTGAGTTAAATTACTAAACGAGACAGAGTCATTCTCAGTCTACTCCTGAACTTTAGAAACTCTCATTTTATCTTTTAAAGTTTGAATTAGCTGTCAATTAAATATAGATTGAAAAAAGTGAGTTAAATACATTTACATGGTCTTTTTCTGTTTGTTTTTTTAACAAAAATCGTAACCAAATGAGTTTAATAAGGTTAAATTTCCCTTTTTTTTGGCTTATTTTTTATCCAAAATTTCCATAGAAAGGATTAAGTAAGATAAATTCAAAATTTAATTGATAAAGTAGGAGAAATGACTCTAAAATCTAAGAGACATAAGTGAAAATAATTCTTGATATGAATTATTGAAATTTTTTTAGTCTTTAGCTTTTATTCCTTTTTTTTTTTTTTTTTTTTTTCAAACGACAGAGATAGCTTATTTTCAACATCTAATAGCTGTTATCGAGTTGAATGACACGTCCTAAATCTTTGAATACCAACAAAAATTAAGGTCGGAAACTTGCAGCCTGCGGGTCTGTGAGAGGGTGGCATGACCATTACCAAACACGTCACCTAAAAAATTGGTCATTTTCCCTAACTAAGCTACAGGCATAAGAGTTTCATTTTTTTTTTTTTAAATTTTATTTTGCCATTAGATGAATAAATTTATTATTAAAATATTTGAGCATCTTCCTTCTGGTTCTATTCAGTGGGAGTCACCATTGAAGTTAATCACGCCGTCTCTATTATAATAATTAGTAGTTTTATTTATTTATTCATTCATTCAATAATCAGAAATAGTTTATTTTTCCTGGTGTTGCAATCCATGTACTATTCAGTTGTTCTAAAAGGAAACTTGGATTCTTTTTCTAATGTTAAATCAAATAATGACATGTAATAATTCAAGCATATATATATATATATATGTTTATAGACCCACACATATATGAAGAACTTAAATTTTTTTGTAAAAAAATTTTGCTTGACAGATGAAGAGCTTATATAATTGGACTGTTTTTGGTATTCCAATTAGTTATGGCAGGAAAAATGGCATATTCTCTTTTTACGGGAGTTTGGCAACCAACTCCTTTTCAACTCATTTCAAATTTTTTTTTTGTTTTTTTCTTAAAAAGTTTTTTTTTTAAAAAGTTTTTTGTCTTTTCTGAAAATTCAAAAAAATTAACTATTACAACTAAAATATTTCAACTCAAAATAACTAACCAAACACCCTCATTGTTTTCAACTTTCCATATCAATCATTGCAGTTGGCCAAAAATAAAAGGAAAAAAATGTAAATCATTTTTTGCATCTCCATTCTCATGAAATTTCTTAGTTTATAAGGAATTGAAATCTTATAAATATAATGTAACGGTATTATCATACATGATTACATCATAAATTTACATCTATTTTCTAAAATCTAAAAAATAAAAAATAAAAATCTTTCCTTTGATTTTTTGTGCTAGTTTCTTAATTTATTACCATTACCATTTAGTTCTTGTTCTTCCCCAAATGACGTCATCAATCCACTTCCGAAAGACCTCAAGGTTGACAAGGTCATTTACATAATTTTTGTCAAATGACCAGAATGCCCATTGACTTTCTTTATTGAAGACAAGAACACTGGGGCCCACTTACCTACTCCCCCATTGACAAAAATTGCCCTCCCGCCGTGACATCTTTTATTGAACTTTTTTTTTTTTTTTTTTTTTTGGGCGGGGGTAAATAGTTAAGGAACCTTCTTTTCCTTTGTGCATCGCCCTAGTTCATGTGTACCGCCCGAGTTCATTGGCGAAGAAAAACTTGACCATAATTTTGCATTTGATTATTTTTTTTTTTTGGTTTTTTTTTTTTTTTTTTTTTTTTTGATATGAACAAGACTAGAACAAAATCATTGGTTACATCTTACTTTGACACCCTAACCACCACTTTTTGGTCCCACCCTTTTTTTTAATATGATTAAAAGGTCAACGGCTTGTAAGAATCCGGACCCTTTGATCTGCCTAACTAAAAGAAACACAAGTCCATAGACCGAACGGTTATGATCCCATTGCATTTTTAGGATAATGTACCTAATTGGGTTATTCATTAGACATTTGGAACTTAGATAATATGATCTACAAGTTTAAACAAATAATATTGCAAACATACCGACCTTGTGTTTCTAGCGATGTTTAAAGAAAACAGTTTCAAATGTGTAAAGTTAGGGATATTATAAAATCTCATTTTTTGAGTATCAATTTATGTAACAGTAAGTATCATCGTAAAAAGAAAATTAATTGATAGAATAATCTTTAAAATCCCTATAAATAAATTAATGACATCAACATGTCATATAAATTAACCCAACAGTTTTTAAAAAAAGTAGCTTTTCATGAAATTACCGGTGGGACCCCGGAAAAAAATAGACTTCATTCGTACCTGCTGTGGAATAGCTGCGCTTCTTGTTTTCTTTTGGGGTTATTTTCCAGTCAGGGCGTGAAATAGCTGGATATTTATATTTTAATTTTATCTTCTTTCGAGAATTAAAAAAACAAGTCAAAACAACTGCTTGGAGGAGTTGAATGCACGGAGTTGGAGTGGTTTTGGAAAGAAAGAAAAGAAAAATAGAAGCTCTTCATTGTTGCTTCCGGACAAGAAGTTTCAAAGTAATAAATTTTTTTGTTGGAAACTTTTTTTTGCATTGTTTTCCCACCTTAATGCAAATTAGAGGTATTAATTTAAAATATGTTTATTTATCTTTTTGTTTACATAAATGTCTAAAAAAGTAATTATAAAGACAATTTTACTCTTTATAAAGAATGAATAATTAACAAATAAAGAAATTACAAAAAAAGAAAAAAAAAAAAAGGAATCTAAGATGTTTACAAGATAAGGCTAAAGTTAATTTAATGAAATTGTAAATAGAATTGATAGAAAATAAAATTTTGAAATTTTTTTGATTAATTGTGACGGTGAAAATATTCATATTGAACCAAAAAAGAGAGTATTTTCTCAACATAAAATTTCACATTAATAAGATAAATCTAAATAAAGAAAAAGAAAAATCTCAAAAAAATGTTTCATATAATGAATATGTTTTTATTATAAAGATATATTCGATTTCATTTCTACTAATTTATATAAATAATAGTATTTTTTTCATAAAGAATTTGATTCCATTTATTGTGTTATTATTCAATTTGTTTTGTTAAGATAGAAATATTACATAAACAAATAGGTTTTTTCATAAAGAATTCATTAGTTTTTTATATGAAAAATATGAATATTTATGAATCTATATGGTTAATATTTTGTATTGTATTTATTAATTAGTCCGAACCACCATCTTTATAGTAAATATTTAATATTTATTATTATTACTTTGATATTTATGACTATTTTGGCTTATTAAAGGTAATTTACGTTTATCAACAAAAAATACTCATCATTAAAATAAAAAAAAAATCTGTATAAAAATAAAATGATATCAATTATAGTAAAATGATAAAATATGTACTACAAACATTTATTTCTTAAAAAATAAACATATACGTAATATTGTTAAAAAATGAACATATTCCAAAATGAGACACTAAAAATAGATATTTTGTGTAATTATTTCAACTTTTTTTTTTTCATTGTTTTCCCACCGAATGCAAGCAAACGAAAAAAAAAAAAAAGAAAAGAAAAGAAAAGTCAAGGAGGGTAGGCATGTCATTTTCTATTGGAACCAACTAATGTGGACTTATAACGCGTTACCCATCAATCCAAACATAAAATAATATAATTCCCATAATATAAATGAACAAACAAAGCATGAAGAAACGCCATGCTATAAATAAGAGACGCATTGAATCATTAAAACAATTATAGAAAAAAAATCGTTAGGAGTTGCTTCCCTCTTTTGTTTTTGTCTTTAACTTTTTGAATATTTCTCTCTTGTTTTTTGAAGCCTTCAACAACCATTGCCAATTTACTCATTCCCATATCATATTCCAACCTAATTATTTTGGTTTGAGAGATCACCAAAAAAAAAAAAAAAAAAAAAAAAAAAAGAAGAAGAAGAAGAAGGCCTTACATGGCTGTGAAGAAGAGCAAATGGAGATCTATGGTGACAAGTTGCTACAAGGCGGAATCCGCGCCGGCGAAGCCGAAGAAAGTTGTGGCGAAACAGACGTCGTTCCACAGGCTTTCTATATCGGATTTGAGTAATCCGAGCTCGACACTCTCGGAGGACCTCTCAATATCTCTTGCCGGTTCTAATCTTCATGTGTTTACCCTGGCTGAGCTCAAGGTCATAACTCAGAGCTTCTCTTCAAGCAATTTTCTCGGCGAAGGCGGGTTTGGACCGGTTCACAAAGGCTTCATCGACGACAGGCTTCGACCCGGTTTGAAGGCTCAGCCTGTTGCCGTGAAGCTTTTGGACTTGGAAGGTTGTCAAGGTCATAGGGAGTGGTTGGTGAGCATACTTCTTTCTTTCTTTCTCTCTCTCTTTCTTTTATTATTATTATTTTTTTTTATTTTTAGTATGGATTTTTGATATTTATAGTTTTTTATTTTTTTATTTTTAACAGACTGAAGTGATTTTTCTTGGGCAATTGAGGCATCCACATCTTGTGAAGCTGATTGGGTATTGTTGTGAAGAAGAACATAGGCTACTCGTGTACGAGTTTATGCCAAGAGGCAGCTTAGAAAATCAACTCTTTAGAAGTACGTTCTCTTTACCAGCTTTTTGCTCGTTTGAAAAGACATCATTACATTTAACTGTTATTGCTTGTCAATAAGTCTACGTCTAATAGTTTAACGTTCGTTTGGTGTTTGTGTTAAATTTAAGATAAGATCAAATTTTTAAATTTGAGTGGATCGATTTTTTAAAAATTAGTTATAAATTTTATTGATTTTTTAGGCTTTGTTTGGTTCATTAGTTTAGTTTAAAAATTTTAAGTTTAAGTTGAAAATTTTTGTTGATTTTTCAGAAAAGATAAAAATTTTTTCAAAAAAAGATAAAAATTGAAATGAAAAAGTACATTTTAGTTTGAAATGAGATAGTGAGCCAAACGAAATCTTAGAAAAAGATAAAAATTGAGATTAAAAAAACATAATTTAGTTAGAATTAGACCTGGTATCAAATGTGGGCTAATTAATTAAATTAGTTGTCCTTAATTCTTGTAATTGACAGGGTACTCTGTATCACTTCCTTGGTCAACAAGGATGAAAATCGCTCTCGGAGCTGCGAAAGGCCTTGCTTTCCTCCACGAGGCGGAGAAGCCGGTCATATACCGGGACTTCAAAGGTTCTAACATTTTGTTAGATTCGGTGAGTATCTTCTTCTTTGATATTAGAATGTTATAGCAGTCGGACCTATTTGGCCTTCAGACTCGAGACATTTTGTTTGAGTACTAAATAATTCAGGTGTTCTGTTTCTTTTTACTCAGGATTACACGGCGAAACTTTCCGATTTCGGCCTCGCTAAAGACGGTCCAGAAGGCGATGACACCCATGTTTCCACACGGGTGATGGGCACACAGGGTTATGCTGCACCGGAATATGTCATGACAGGTACTAATTCATACTCACTTTTAATCCAAAAAGGCAAAAACTTTACATTTCAAATTAATTATGGAGATAATTAGGCCTTTTTTTTTTTTTTTTTCCTGACATGTTTGATATGTTTTTGTTTAGGTCACTTGACGGCAATGAGCGATGTTTATAGCTTCGGAGTGGTACTTTTGGAGCTGATATCGGGGAGAAAATCAGTCGACAAGAGCCGGCCAACGAGAGAACAGAACTTAGCCGAGTGGGCTAGACCGATGCTATGCGAGCCAAGGAAGCTAAGCCGGTTAATGGACCCGAGACTCGAAGGCCAATACTCGGAAACCGGGGCGATAAAAGCGGCTGCACTGGCCTACCAATGCCTCAGCCACCGGCCGAAGCAACGGCCGACGATGAGCACCGTTGTCAAGACCTTGGAGCCGCTTAAGGACTTTGACGACGTCGAGATCGCGCCTTTTGTCTACACGGTCCCGACAGAAATTGGGAATTCGAACAAGGAAGGTGTGAAGAAGGAGGCGAAATGCGAAGAGGAGGTAAAGAAGGAGAATGGTCATCACCACCACCACCACCACCACCGCAATCACCCGCTTCACCACGGCCAACACAACAAACACCGGCTGAGATCGCCGAAATCGCCGAACTTTCTCTCGGAAAACGGGGTGAGACAGAATCACAGAAATGGTTTAAACTCTCCGTTGCACCAGCGGCAGAGGAGCTTAGAGTAATCACACGTTGACAATGTTACTAATAGAGAATGTAAATAGAGAATTTGTTTGATTGTTAAAAAAGTTGTTTCTTTTAAGTGTAAATCTGAACAAGTTTTCAGATTGTTGAAAACGAAATTTTCTTCTTTTGTTTTTGGTATCGAATTTTAACGAGGAAAATATATTATATTCATATTTACATTTGTTTCAACGCGAACAAGACTAATTCAAAAGTGGACATTTCACCCACTTTTGGATATCTAAAGTGGGTAGCATATTTTCAGGAGTTTGGGTCAAACACAGCTAAGCAGTCTGAAAAATACAACGCGGATATTGCTAAACTGCCTAAATTGCAATGAACTCTCTCTTCTCCTCTGACTCATTTTTCCCTATAATTAATATTGTTGTCATCAACTAAATCATCAGTGGTAAGTCTAAATGATGATTATAATTACTAGGTCATTAGAGACATAATGTTTATTTGTTTGGTTGTAAGAAAAAACAAGTACAACTTGAGCTTACAAGCCGTGTTACCTGCCGATTTTCCCGTTTGGTTTGTATGTTTTCCTTCCATGTCAGAGTTGTTAGAAGCTGTGATACTATCTAAATAAAACAAAAACATGTTGTATGTCTATAAGATATTGAGGCAATGTTTGATTGTCTGTATATTGTATGATATTTTATTACAACAAATACAATAATCAGTGCACTAATGCAATATAAAGGTCGGTGGGGACCCAGGATCAGGGACAGGGCCAACACCTCCCGAGATGATAACTGGTTTGGGTCTGGGTCAACCCCGATCCCCAACCTATCATCGTTTCTGGTCCCGAGTTGACTATTCTTATCATCGTTTTCAATCACACGCCTGGCTATATCTGACCTTGGGATCGGGCCGATCCCATCACCGTCCCTAATTAGCTCGACCCAACACCAACCCAACCATCATAATCGGGTTGAACCCGTCCTCGAGCCCGACATACCCTACTCCGAGCCCTAACCTACTCTTATGTTCTATATTTAGTAATATGGCACTGATCTTATTAAATTACTATCCGTATTAACTTATGCAACATAATGATCTTATAAAACATAGTATTCATATGAAAATGATAATATAATTCTCTAATATGGTGTACTAAACATACTCTTAGATTAAAATGCAAGGATAAATGATTAATCCAAATATTTGAGAATTTGAACGAGGAAGGTGGACTACAATGCTGTCGTGATTTCTACGCTTTGAAATTGCTATACATTACATGTTTCTTGCGTCGGAATTATTCTAGTATTGGCAGTGCATAAAACGCTTTGTTTTTTGAGACTTGTTTCCGTTTGATGAAATGGTTTGAGTTGAAATTTTTAAGTTTGAGTTGGTTGACTTTTTAAAAACTAGTTATAATTTTTGTTTACTTTTTAGAAAAGACAAAAACTGAGATGAAAAATGTGAGTTTAAGATGTATTACTAAACGGGGCCAGAAGTCTTATTATTTGTTAACAACTAGGGATGCCAATATTCTTCGCGAGGATGGGTCCCGTAGGGATTTGCCTCAAATGGGGCGGGGATAGAGAACAAAGTTTAGGGATGGGAACGAGGACGGGGATGAAATCTTATCCCCAAATCTTAGCAGGATGGGAATGGGGAAAGCACTCCCTGCCCCCGCCCTCATATAAATATATATATGTACATATATGTGTGATTCATATACATTTATAAGTATGTAATATAATATGAAAATTATTTTTGAAAATATGTGCATCTATGAAATGAATATTAAAACTATGAGGAATAGACAAAAAATGATAATTTTATATTTATTTTTTTTGGTTTCAAGTTTTTTTTTTTTTTTAACTTAAATATTTTATAAAGGTTTAGTTTTAAGAGTTTATAATGTTTTGATGAGATTTTTAATCGCTATATTTTTTAAGATTTTATTTGCATATATTTAGAAGTTGGTTTGTTTATGAAATCTTTCGTTTTGAACTAAATTTATGGTGCATTTATACTTTATTGTTTGATTTTACTTTGTTATATTTTCAAATTAATGTTTATAATAAACGAGGAATGGATTGAGTGGATATGAGGGAAGCCCCTCCAACAAGGAATCCCCGACTCTGGCCCAGGCCCTACTTCTATTTCAGCAGGAATGGGGATGGGGATAGGGATGGGGGTGGGGATGGAGATGGGAATGATTTTTATGATATGGATGGGGACGGGAAAGCCCCGACCCCACTCTACCTCATTGCCATCCCTATTAATAACACTTATTCTACCATTTGAATTACTCCCACAACAAAAACATTTATGATTTATTTTCAAGCTAACAACTCAATGTTAGTTAGCCGTTTTATAAGACTGAGAAAATACAACGTTTATAAAATTAATAACTATGATTCAAATACAAACATTTTTATGGAATGACATCCCAAAAAAATAGCTATGACTGGTTATTCTACCTTATAACAACCAAATAACAGCACACCTGCCATGAGAATATGAACCATAATAATAACATCATCATTACTGCTACTACTACTGCTTATTATTATTATTATTATTATTATTATTATTATTATTCAAAATAAGTAGAGTGAAATTTAGTAGATGTTTATATATATTTTTTTCGTCGGTTAGTTTTAATGACAGTGGTTGAGATGCATCTGATAGATGACCTACTATTATCTCAAATTGTAATAGTCTCCGTTGCGATCGACCACAGAAAGCCTCTTCTTCTTCTTCTTCTTCTTTTTATTTATTATTTATTATTTATTTTCTAGTAGCATTGATTCTCTCGGAGACATCACCTCTAGAAGCAATGTTGAGCAGAATTCCTATATTTGTAAGCTTGTGCCACATTCAAAGTTTGTAACAGATTCTCCCGTTCTTAGTTTCTGTCGCAGTTTTTTGTTTTTATATCCGATTTCTTAGTCTAATTTTTTAAAATAAAGGAAGCAAAAGACACTAAAGTTGAATTTTAAACCCCCACCCCCCCACCAAAAAAAAATAATAATAAAAAAAAAGTTCTGGAGCACGTTTTGTTCTTTCAAACAATCTAGAAATGCCCATTATTAGGCTGATAATTAGCGAGCTAAGAATAATAAAGAATCTTACATATGTTTGGGCCTTCCGAGTGTCCGATGAAATAAGCTGCAGGCATGCATTAATATATATATATATATAATTTAAATAATGTCAAAGAATAAAGAATAAAGAATATGAATTATGTTAAACATCACGTATTAAGGCCTCGTTTGGGGTCATGTTTGGAAATATTTTTCCAAACATTTTTCTGGTCATTTTCCTCCAATTTTATCATGCACTTTGTCAAACATTAAAAAAAAAAAACTTAAATTTTAAATTTCATAACTTTATCATTTTAAGACAAAATGGGATGCTTTTTTTTTTTTTTTTTTTTTTTTTTCAAATTGCATGGAATTTTGAGAAAGACAAAACAAGATATATATTGCAAATTTTTTTTCGAACACATTTCAAGTTTTTATATTTTTTTCACTCCAAACAGTTCATTTTCATCAAACATTCATTTTCAAAACTTAAATTATCTTTAACTTTCAAAACACCATATCCAAACTTGATATTAAACGTGACCCCAAACAGGCCCTAATAAGGAGTAAGCCATACATCATGAAGTCCACTTTTTAGTAGTTGTGATGCTCAACATTATTGATTTTCTAAAGTACTTTCCATATATTTATATACGTGTATATATCTATATATGTTAACGATTGGTTAAAAATTAAATTTTCAAAAGACATGAATTAGGTCAAAATTTTAACTAAACTAATAATACTTTAAAAAAAATTACCTCTTTGTTATTTTTTTTTTCTATGCATTTATATTTCTACTTTCCTTTCCCAAGTAATTAAAGTCCGTAATCAGTGATGCAGTTCAATTTACTTTAATTTTAATGTATATAAAATTATAAATACAAAGTAACGTAGTTAACTTTTGCTTTAGATTTTAGTTTTGAAATATGATTATAAAATTCAAAATTTAAGGCATAACCGAAACATTTAGTAGTTCCAAGTATATAATCTAACGATAATACCATATATGATTCTATCAAAAGATACAGAGTTCAAATTTCAAACATTCAGAACATAATAAGTTCACTTAAAGTTTTTAATTTAGAGATAATAAATACTAAAAAAAAAAAAAACCAACGTGAAACAGCTGTATTTAACTTTAAGGAATAAATTAAAAGAAAAACGGCAAGGAAAAATTTTTTTGGGGGCAAAAATTCTACTCTTTTTTCTTGAAGATGATGTCGGACATTACTTTTGTTTTCTTAAGACATTGTCGCTTTGTTAAGTTGTGATCACTTTCCTTAGCCGTTGTTGTTGTAGTTTTTTTGTTTTCTCTTGTAATTTCTTCGGTGGTTGTTGTTTTTTAAGATTGTGTTTTGTGTTTTCATATTAACAAATCCCCTTATATTATGGATTTTTTTTTCTTGGATATATTTCGGCTTCAGAGATAGTTGAAATAGTTGATATCGTTTTTCTCATGTTATTTCTTTCTCATAATGTTGTCATTTTTCAAACATACTGTCATTCTAAATTTCTTTTCTTCTAGGACAATATTTTCGTGTTGTTTTTAATATGTTATATTCACAATGACATTGACCCTTTTTTTTTTTTTAAGTTGATTGCGTAGATGTTGTTGTTTACAGTTTTTAGCACACTTCATGTCTACGGAATAGACAAGCAAAACCAAAAAAAAAAAAAAAAAAAAAATCAGAACTTTGTAAGCATCACATGATGTTTTTAGACGAATGAAAAAATAGCACTATAGAAGTGCCATAGGAAATCCAAAACAAATCTATTATCTCTTTTAATGTTTTGTAGACAGATAATAGATAGATAGTCATTGGTTAATTTTAAAGTAAAATAGTGAAATATTATATTCATAAAGGCTCCAACTTTCTAATTTTGCATGTGGCCTTACTTTTTTTATTGGCTATTTGTCTTTGTTTCTTGAGAATTCTCGTTTAGGTTTTTTTTAAAAAAAAAGTTAATCATTTTAGGTCAAATAAAAAGGTTAAAAGCAAGTAAAATTATCGAAAAAAAAAGGGGAAGGCAAGCTCTTTACGAAAATGTCAGTAATCGATCAATGTCATTTCATTGAAATAAACAATTAAGCAACTTTCAACATGATGGCAAGAAAAATGGTGACCAAAACCCGGATAGTATCACATTCAGGGGTGTTTGAAAAACTATTTCAAATTAAAATTTTCATATCAGTTTTTATCTTTTTCTGAAAAAATTTTTTGTCTTTTTTTTTAAAAGTTTTTTATCTTTTCTAAAAAGTTAACAAAAATTACTATTGAAATTTAAAATTTTTAACTCAAACTCATTCATCAAACGGACCCTTAATCAGCATGAAGAAACGCACAAAACGTTTTTAAAAGAACTCACAAAAACCTACTCTCTTTTTACCGTGTAGTTGATAGATAGCAGATAATACAAAATATAAACAAAAATATACCGTATGCACACAGTATAGAATTGTTCCTCACCCTAATCTAACAAAACATAAATATTAATTTTTCTCTCTTATAAAATAAGAAAAATGCTAAGGATGTTAACTTTAATATCAATTTTTTAGTATTAATTTATGTTACATATGAGTAATTATTCTCTTATTGGTAAGTAATTAAAGTATTATCACATCCAATTAATTGATTCTATCAATAAAAAGATAACATATAAGCTGATATTTAAAAAGTTGATATTAAAGTTGACATCTCTGACCTTATTTATACAACATATATAGGTAAGAGTTCTTTAGATAGTACGTCACACATTAATTATGATCACAACACTGCGCGGAAAAGATAACACTACAAGTCTACAACAAAACAAAAACTAACCAAAACATTGCGTAGAAATACAATAAAAAAGCTTATCAAAATTCCTGATAAAGATGGACCGGAAGTCGGGGCTCCATAACCGCAACAAGCGGAAACTTCCGGATCGTCGCCAACCCATAAACCTCCTCCATGCTCAAATCCTCAGCTCTCTGATGAGTCCCACCCAGCTTCCAGTTGAATCCATGCAACAAGTTGGCCAAGCTAGAGCTCATCATCTTCAGACCCAAACTGTAACCCGGACACATCCTCCGACCCGACCCGAATGGAAGCAACTCGAAACACTGACCTTTCACGTCAAAGGCTTTGTTACTACTACTATCGCTCACCAAGAACCTCTCCGGTCGGAACTCCTCTGGCGAGTCCCACACCGACGGGTCTCTCCCGATGCTCCACGTGTTCACGAAGACACGTGTCCCCTTGCGGATGTCGTAGCCGCCGACGTGGCAGTCCTCGAGAGCCTGGTGGGGCGCGAGTAGCACGGCGACCGGGTGTTTCCTCATCGTCTCTTTCATGATGGCGTCTATGTAGGGAAGTTGCGGGATGTCCTTCTCCGAAACCCATCGGTTTTTTCCGATCACTCTATCGAGCTCTTCGGTCACTTTGTCAATGAGTTTTGGGTTTTTTAGGAGCTCCGACAACGCCCATTCGACCGTAGTAGCAGAAGTGTCCGTGCCTCCGGCTATTAGGTCCTACATTAATTATTGGATCCAAATAATTAAAAGATAAGGACATATAAATAATGATCTTATTTAAACCAGTAAAATGAAATATATTATTTTTTATTTTTTCGCACCATAAATTTCTTTATTAATAATTTTTTTTTACAAAAAAATTGTTTTGAAAATTATTTAACAACCACTTAATTAACAATTTTAAAAAAATTATTTAACCTTTTAATAATAAATGTATTAAACGTATTATCCTTTTTTTCTTTTGTTTTTTTCCACAAGTCTCTTTATATCTTTTTGATAAGTGTTCAATAATTTACTATTATCTTTCTATCTTTTTTATTATCAAATTCGAAAGAAATATTCAGTGGTTTAATATCACTAACTTTATAGCCGTCAAATTATATTTTGAAAAAGTAAAGACTACTTTCTGTCCCCTCCACCTCCCACTCCTCCTCCACCTCCTTTGAGGAGACTAGATGGTATTGCGAAGAAGCTTTAAAGATATGTTGATCTGATCTTGTAGTTGACAGTTTTTAAATGTCAACAAAATCTTGCATATATATGAAGGAATAAAGGTGACATTCTTTAAGTTCTTGAAGTGTAGGTTGATTTAGATATCGATTAATTAGCATTAATCTGTACTATAAATTCTAATTATGAATTTTCATTTATCAAAACCTAAAACTACGTAACGTGTTCTCCAGCAATAATTTTTACCTGAATAAATCCCTTGACACCGTCGCTAGTAAGCTTAACTTCAAGATCCGGATTCTCAGCCAACTCCAAAAGCAAATCCACCATGTCCTTGGCCACAAGATCCTTCACAACTCCCGCCCTTTTCGCCTTGTGCTCGTCGAGAACATGATCATGAAACCGATCGAATCTCTTCTTCAAAGCCTTCATTCGCTTCTCATAGCCCTGCAAATCCAAGAACCCGAGCCAGGGAATCCAGTCCCCGATATTCAACACCCCATTAAGCAAGAACAGCTCGTCCAACATCTCTTGAAACTCCTCTAGCGTCACTATCGCCTTAATCTCGGTCTCCGACTCCTCGCTAAAGTACTTCTTTCCCAATACTGTCCGACTTATAATGCTAAGAGTGACTCTAGAAAGCTGGTCTTTCAGCACAACCGGCTTCCCCGACATAGCGAAAAGCCGTGACATAAAAGCTCGCATCTCCTCGACTCGAATGTGCTCATACGATTCGAGTCGTTTCGAGCTGAAAAGCTCGGTGAGGTAAATCTTCCGTCCCTGACGCCAATAGGGTCCATAAGGAGCCCAAGTGATGTTGGAATAGTTATAGGTGGTGTGCTTTCCAGCTGCGAGTTGCGGTCTAGAGGCGAAGACATGGTCATATGTTTTGAGAAACAGTTTGGCCATGTCCGCCGAGGATGCAACAACAACTTGGAAAGATCCGAACTTGAGTTGCATAAGGGGACCATATTTTTGGGACAGTTTGTGAAGGGATTGGTGAGGGAGGTGACCAATGAGGTTTAGGTTTCCAATGATAGGCCATGGTTTGGGACCTGGAATAAGTTTTTGGAAATGGGCATTTTTTGGAATGAGGAGGGCTTTCAAGAGATGGGTGATCAGAAAGGCTAGGGACAAAGATAAAGTGAGAGAAGCACATAAAGAAGCTACTTCCATTTTTGTTTTGCTGTGGTGGGTTGGAGTTTTGGGGTGGCCTTGTGGGTTTATATATACATATATGGCGTATGTGTGTGCATTCACGTGAAGCTTTTCAATTATTAATTTGGAAAGTAATCCACCGTCCAATAATCTAATAATACTTTTCTACCTCTAAATACTGTCTTTCGTGTCCATAGATTTTGTTTGTGTACTCTATTGTCTCAATCAAGATTTGCATGTCCGTGGTGTAAAAACAAATTAGGGTTTGTTATTGTTTTGTTTTACCGACCAAGATAAATGATATAAATATGTGTGTGTGTGTGTATATATAAGTAGAGTCAATGACGACAATGTTAATAATTTTTAAGACCAACTTAGTACTGTGAATTTTTATATTTTTATCAGTAAATATAGTATATTAATTTTTATTAATGTGATAATTTTTAAAAATATATCAATAAAAAAATGACAATTTACATGTTACGTTGGTTAATAATGAAAATTTAGGAATAAAATTGATGTTTCTAGCTAGTATTGTTTTATATTTAATTTGTTCTTATGAATGAGAAGGTTAAGTGAAAATTAAGGTTAGTATCATGCAAATAGAATGAAGAGTATGCCGCAGAGAGATAGTGGTGTAAATATAGCACAGATCCTGCTTTTTTTTTTTTTTTTTTTTGAAATTGCTGGAGATAGATGAATATATGATAAATTTAGAACTTTTAATGTTAAATGTTAAAAGTTCATGTGTTAAGTTCATGATCTTTTAAATAAAATCAGATTACATCCTTTTTTGTTTCATTAGTGGGTCATGAGATTTCCAAAGTAATGAAGAGGGTAGGAGGAAGGATGATATCAATGAAGTTTTTTTTTTTTTTTTTTTGGTCTAATCTAACAAAAAAAGATTAAAAAAAAAAAAGAAGGAAAAAAATCTTATTGTGTAATATATCGTGATCTCTCTTCACCGACGTTGGTGGGCATTTTGCCATACCAAAATTAAGGCCGTATGGTTAACAAATTCGAATTTAGGCGATTCGAACAATTTGATTTGAGTTAGAAAATTATAGCAGAAGCATTTAAATTATCATTTAAACTCCTGTTTAAATATACACATTGTCAAGAATTAACAGTCTTACAGATCAGTTTGTCAAGAAGCAAATCAAGAGAAAAATAAAAATGCACAAGTCATGGGTAAACTACACATGAATCAATTCTCCAACAATAAAGCAAAACTCTTAACCCTATGTTTTTTCTTTCTCATTCATATTCATTGACTGATATTAATATTAGCCTTCTAATTTCCTTTCTACTTATATAAAGCTTATTATACTCGTGTATATATTGTCCAAACTGGTCAACGAAAAACTATTGCCTCTGCCTAGTTTCCCGTAGTGCCATGCCTATTTTCTTTGGAGAGTTTTCATAAACGGTCAAGCTGAACAAGAAAAAAAAAAAATTGCCTGAACTTATGTTAAGATAAATGTCGAAAGCAATAAAATAAATTTTTTTTAATGGATTTTCTAACAAACCTTATAAAATCTC
>CM046383.1:14058640-14097962 GCA_025413485.1 Ficus microcarpa | reverse complement strand
TATAAGGTTTGTTAGAAAATCCCAAAAAAAAAAAAAAAATTTATATTATTGCTTTCGACATTTATCTTAACATAAGTTCAGGCTTTTTTTTTTTTTTTTCTTGTTCAGCTTCACCGTTTATGAAAACTCTCTAAAGAAAATAGGCATGGCAGTACGGGAAAATAGGCAGAGGCAATAGTTTTTCATTGATCAGTTTGGACAATATATACACGAGTATAATAAGCTTTATATAATTAGAAAGGAAATTAGAAGGCTAATATTGGTATCAGTCAATGAATATGAATGAGAAAGAAAAAACATAGGGTCAAGAGTTTTGCTTTATTGTTGGAGAATTGATTCATGTGTAGTTTACCCATGACTCGTGCATTTTGATTTTTCTCTTGATTTGCTTCACAAACTGATCTGTGAGACTGTTAATTCTTGACAATGTGTATATTTAAACGAGAGTTTAAATGATAATTTAAATGCTTCTGTTATAATTTTCCAATTCGAATCAAACTGTTCGAATCGCCTAAATTCAAATTTGTTAACCATACGGCCTTAATTTTGGTCTGGCAAAATGCCCACCAACGGTGAAGAGAGATCACTATATATTACACAATAAGATTTTTTTCCTTTCTTTTTTTCTTTTAATCTTTTTTTGTAAGATTAGACAAAAAAAAAAAAAAAAGTTCATTGATATCATCCTTCCTCCTACCCTCTTCGTTGCTTTGGAAATCTCATGACCCACTAATGAAACAAAAAAGGATGTAATCTGATTTTATTTAAAAGATCATGAACCCAATTCACTGTTAACACATGAATACCACTCTTAACATTTAACATTCAAAGTTCTAAATTTATCATATATTCATCTATCTCCAGCAATAAAAAGGAAAAAAAAAAAAAAAAAAAAGCAGGATCAATGCTATATATACACCACTTTCTCTCTGCGGCATATTCTTCATTCTATTTGCATGGTACTAACTTTGATTTCCACTTAACCTTCTCATTCATAAGAACAAATTAAATATAAAATAATACTATCTAAAAACATCAATTTTATTCCTAAATTTTCAATATTAATTTATGTAATATGTGAGTTGTAATTTTTTTATTGATATATTTTTAAAAATTATCACATCAATAAAAATTAATATAATATATCTACCGATAAAAATATAAAAACTCACGGTACTAAGTTGGTCTTAAAAATTATTAGCATTGTCGTCACTGACTCTACTCTTATATCATATTTATATCATTTATCTTTGTCGGTAAAACAGTACAATAACAAACCTAATTTGTTTTTACACCACGGACATGCAAATCTTGATTTAGACAATAGAGTACACCAACTAAATCTATGGACACGAACGATAGTATTTAGAAGTAAAAAAGTATTTTTAGATTATTGGAGGGTGGGATTACTTTCCAAATTAATAATTGAAAAGCTCCACGTGAATACACACACAGACATATATATGTATATATAAACCTACAAGGCCACCCCAAAACTCCAACCCACCACAGCAAAACAAAAATGGAAGCAGCTCCTTTATGTGCTACTCTCACTTTATCTTTGTCCCTAGCATTTCTGATCACCCATCTCTTGAAAGCCCTCCTCATTCCAAAAAATGTCCATTTCCAAAAACTTATTCCAGGTCCCAAACCATGGCCTATAATTGGAAACCTAAACCTAATTGGTGACCTCCCTCACCAATCCCTTCACAAACTGTCCCAAAAATATGGTCCCCTTATGCAACTCAAGTTTGGTTCTTTCCCTGTTGTGGTTGCTTCGTCGGCCGACATGGCCAAACTGTTTCTCAAAACATATGACCATGTCTTCGCCTCTAGACCGCAACTCGCAGCTGGAAAGCTCACCACCTATAACTATTCCAACATCACTTGGGCTCCTTATGGACCCTATTGGCGCCAAGGGCGTAAATTTTGCCTCAACGAGCTATTCAGCTCGAAGAGACTGGACTCGTATGAGTATATTCGCGTGGAGGAAATGCGTCGTTTAATGTCAAGGCTTTTTGCTTTGTCAGGGAAGCCTGTTGCGCTTAAAGAGAAGCTCACTCGAGCCACTCTTAGCGTTATAAGTAGAACAGTGTTGGGAAAGAAGTACTTTAGCGAGTCGGAAACTGAGGAGTCGATAGTGAAACTAGAAGAGTTTCAAGAGATGTTGGACGAGTTGTTCTTGCTTAATGGGGTGTTCAATATTGGGGACTGGATTCCGTGGCTCAAATTCTTGGACTTGCAGGGCTATGAGAAGCGAATGAAGGCTTTGAAGAAGAGATTCGATCGGTTTCATGATCATGTTCTCGATGAGCACAAGGCGAAAAGGGTGGGAGTTGTGAAGGACAATGTGGCCAAGGACATGGTGGATTTGCTTTTGGAGTTGGCTGAGAATCCAGACCTTGAAGTTAAGCTAAGTTATGACAATGTCAAAGGGTTCATTCAGGTACATATATTTGTATGTGTGTGTGTGTGTGTGTGTGTGCGTGTGTGTATGATTGCTCGGGAGGACATTATTATCTTTTACTAAAGGTGTCAATGTTACATATTTAAGGACTTACTAGCCGCAGGCACGGACTCCTCTGCATCGACGGTGGAATGGGCGCTGTCGGAGCTCCTAAAAAATCCTAAACTCATCGGCAAAGCGACCGAGGAGCTCGACAAAGTGATCGGAAAAACCCGATGGGTTTCGGAGAAGGACCTCCCACAACTCCCCTACATAGACGCCATAACCAAGGAGACGCTGAGAAAACACCCAGTCGCCGTCCTACTCGCGCCACACCTGGCTCTGGACGACTGCGACGTCGGCGGCGGCTACGGCATCCGGAGAGGGACAACCGTGTTCATAAACGCGTGGAGCATGGGGAGAGACCCATCGGTGTGGGACGCGCCGGAGGAGTTCCGACCGGAGAGATTCTTGGCCGGGAAGAACAAGGACGTCGACGTGAAAGGGCATTGCTTTGAGCTGGTTCCATTCGGGTCGGGTCGGCGGAGGTGTGCCGGGTACAGCCTGGCAATGAAGTTGATAAGCTCTAGCTTGGCCAACTTGTTGCATGGATTCAACTGGAGGCTGGGTGGGACTGATCAGAGGGCTGAGGATTTGGATATGGAGGAGCTTTACGGGTTCGCGACAGTTCGAAAGTTCCCGCTTGTTGCGGTTACGGAGCCCCGACTTCCTGCCCATCTTTATGATCAGCCCTAAATTTGATTCTACAGTGTTCTTAATATAAGTTGCTGCTTAATTTGATGTTTTTTTTTTTAATTTAAAACGTACTCTATTTGGTTTGGGCTGTTTTTTCTGTCTTTCTTGTGGTACTTTCCACTATTGTGTCATAGTACTTATGGTAAGCTGTGGTTCAACTGCTACCTATTTGGGTTATAATAAAAAAAAGAAAATATTGGGATTTAGGTAACAAAAAAGGAACGAAAGGGTGGTTTTGCATATTACTTAGAAAAGTACAGGACTAATTACCATTATTAACATCAAAGCTCAAATTTTATTTTTATTTATTTTTATTTTTTGTCTTTTGCTCAACTCAAGAAGAAACAATACCAGTATAACAGTATATACAAGAATGCTCTCTTATCGGTAGTCGGCTCTGTATTTTAGCACTTATAACATTTTATTTATTATCTAATTCCTATTAATTGATTTATTATAACTTTTTATTTAGAACTTTATTACACGTACCATTTAGAATTATTAATATAAATGATAAGTATTATTACAAAATGTTAAATTGAAATTAATTGATTGTTATAATAATGTACAAAAAAAAAATAATAAGTTTAGGCAAAAATGAGATTTTCTACACTTTAAAATTTAAACACAAGAAATGAGAGGCTTCTTCAGAGCTATAAGCATATTCTTTTGTTCAGATGACAAAAGCATCTTTTTCTAACCTGTCAAAGTTTCCTTTGGACATGAGATTTTGAAAAGAATCTTGGGTTTAACTCATAAGACTCAGGACTTGTTTGATGAGTTAGTTCAACTCAAACTAAACTGTTTTTCATCTTCAATTTTTATCTTTTTTTGAAAAGTCAATAAAAATTATAACTAATTTTTAAAAAGTCAACCAACTCAAACTTAAAAATTTCAACTCAAACCGTTTCACCAAACGGAGCATCAGTCTTCTTAAGGGGAAATGAGCTTCTATTTAGACCTTTTGGACTCAAAGCATGGTCTAGGCATTTTGGGTTACCAAAAGATAGGCTAATGGCTTGCTTCCTATGATTTTTGGACTTTAAAAGTAAAGATTTTGGGTTTTTAAGTACCAAGGGTAAAGAAGAGTATTATGTGATAATTAATAATTTCTCCACCTCCCACTTATTTATGACCAAATTATCCTTGGGATCCTAAAGTGGGATCATGCTTAGTTTGAATCAATAAATAAGCTGTTTTATTTATCTTCACATGACCCACCAAACTATAACATACGAGGGTTCCCTGAACAAGGTTTAGAAAGTAGACCTGGGCCTCATCAAAACGGGATTTGCGTTAGAACGGCCATTAACAAATTGAATATAGCAGATAATGATCATGTTGACGGGAGGTTCAACATGTTTAATCTTTTATTTAATCATGATCGTTGAGTTCATTCCTTTTGACCCAAACTTTTTTTTTTTTTGGGCTATATCCACACCTATTTACAAAAGTCACAAACTTTTTAATTTTACATCGTGATTTAAATAACTAGCCCTATTCATTTAAATGATCTTTAAAATGATACATAACACACAAAATATGATGTAATTCGTCTAGCTTTTAATTCCTCACAGATAAAAGTATCATTTTTGCGACATCTAGAATCCTCATGTAAACAAATAGGGACGTTTTAAAAGGTACACAGAAATCAAAGTGAGGCTAGACCAATTTTTAGAGGGTAAAGAATACAAAATTAACTTAGAAAAAAAAAAAAAAAAAAAAAGAGGAAGATACTTTCATAAAACAAGTTGAAAAATAAACCAGCAACGAGAATAAAATAAAATAAAATAAAATAAACGTGTTGATGAAACCTACGAAATTTCCCATTTCGACCCATGTCATATTGTAGTAGGTCCTAGATCCGTCTACCACATATGTACCTTTAGAGATGGACATCTTGCATTGGCTCTACATCGGGAGTCAGTCTCAATAAATATTTATATATATATATATATATAGATATATAGCAAGCCACAGTCTCCAAAACATATAGATGTACAATTATTGCATTAGTGACGAAGCCACGTTCTTCTCATTGTAAGTGCCAAACATGTTTCTCCAGGGGGCCCCGTTCCTCCATTTAGATTTATTTTATTTATTTATTTTTATTTTTATTTTTTGTGCCTTTGTTGCTGTCAGTTGCACCTTTTTCATTTTTTATTTTTTATTTTATTTTTAGAATGCACGTTCTTTTGGTGTTTTGCTTTTATTATGGTGCAAACTCGGTTCATTGTCTAACAGACGTTCAAAATTACACGGATTTCCATTACATTGCATTTCCATCTTAGGATTTGTCTGATTGGTTAGTTTGAGTTGAAATATTTTAATTGTAATAGTAAATTTTTTAAATTTTCAGAAAAGACAAAAAATTTTTTAGGAAAAAAATAAAAAAAAGTTGAATTTGAGCTGAAATGAGATGACGAGACAAATATATCATAAATTTACTTCAAAAAGTCCAAAAGACACCCCCCCCCCCCCCACCACCACACAAAAGTCAAGAATAATTAGAGAGAGAGAGAGAGAGAGAGAGAGAAGAAGAAGAAGAAGAAGAAAAAAAGGGTTCTTCAACCGACACACTTGAAGACCAGCAGAGCCCTCCAAAAAGCTCAGGACTTATTCTTTGTCTTGGCCTCTCAGCCTCTCTCACAACCAACGACGCCATCTCCGAGCCCCAATCTGCCTCCCACCTTCGTCTTGCCTCGTCGGCGAGGGTTGGGCTGATGCAATCCTCGGGATCTGAGCAAACCGCCGGAGAAAAATAGGCACTGTAAAATAGAGGGAAGAGCCGTTGCTCACTCGCCACCATCGTCTTCCTAGAGAGAAGGAGATCTCCTGCTAGACAAAGAGAACCGACGAAAATCATGGCTATGGGTTACAGCCAGGCCCATAACCTTGTCGTCATGTTCCTGTGACGACATAATAATATACATCTAACAAACTAATCATGGACGTTTGTTTACCAACAATATTTGAATTATATAGATTCAAAGGCCCAATAAAATAGACGTTTGGTAGGAAAAAGTTTGATCTCAATGCGGATGAACTTATCCATTTGAATTGACTTTGAAAAAAATAAAAATAAAAAAAAAAAAAAGATTTTACCTCCCCCTAAAGTTGGCTCTTTGAACCCATATTCAATAGTTTCCCATTTGCTTCTCTGTTCTACTTCCACGAAAACTGATCATGTTTTAAAATGTCATACCTAATTGATAGCATCACCGATTAAGACAATTCTTCTTTTTATGTGTTTAGAATGAAAAGAGTAACAAACAAAATCTATCTTGGAGATTGAGATTTTATAAGGTTTGTCAGAAAATCCATTAAAAAAATAAATATATTATTGCTTTCGACATTTATCTTAACATAAGTTCAGGCAATTTTTTTTTTTCTTGTTCAGCTTGACCGTTTATGAAAAACCTCCTAAGAAAATAGGCATGGCACTACGGGGAAAATAGGCAGAGGCAATAGTTTTTCATTGATCGGTTTGGACAATATATACACGAGTATGATAAGCTTTATATAATTAGAAAGGAAATTAGAAGGCCAATATTAATATCAGTCAAGGAATATGAATGAGAAAGAAAAAACATAGGGTAAAGAGTTTTGCTTTATTGTTGGAGAATTGATTCATGTGTAGTTTACTCATGACTTGTGTATTTTGATTTTTCTCTTGATTTGCTTCTTGACAAACTGATCTGTAAGACTGTTAATTATTGACAATGTGTATATTTAAACAAGAGTTTAAATGATAATTTAAATGCTTCTGCTATAATTTTCGAATTCAAATCAAATTGTTTGAATTGCCTAAATTCGAATTTGTTAACCATACGGCCTTAATTTTGGTATGGCAAAATGCCCACCAACGGTGAAGAGAGATCACGATATATCACACAATAAGATTTTTTTTTCCACTCTTTTTTTTTTTTAATCTTTTTTTGTTAGATTAGACCAAAAAAAAAAAAAAAAAAAGTTCATTGATATCATCCTTCCTCCTACCCTCTTCATTACTTTGGAAATCTCATGACCCACTAATGAAACAAAAAAGGATGTAATCTGATTTTATTTAAAAGATCATGAACTTAACACATGAACTTTTAACATTTAACATTAAAAGTTCTAAATTTATCATATATTCATCTATCTCCAGCAATTTCCAAAAAAAAAAAAAAAAAAAGGCAGGATCTGTGCTATATTTACACCACTATCTCTCTGCGGCATACTCTTCATTCTATTTGCATGATACTAACCTTAATTTTCACTTAACCTTCTCATTCATAAGAACAAATTAAATATAAAACAATACTAGCTAGAAACATCAATTTTATTCCTAAATTTTCATTATTAACCAACGTAACATGTAAATTGTCATTTTTTTATTGATATATTTTTAAAAATTATCACATTAATAAAAATTAATATACTATATTTACTGATAAAAATATAAAAATTCACAGTACTAAGTTGGTCTTAAAAATTATTAACATTGTCGTCATTGACTCTACTTATATATACACACACACACACATATTTATATCATTTATCTTGGTCGGTAAAACAAAACAATAACAAACCCTAATTTGTTTTTACACCACGGACATGCAAATCTTGATTGAGACAATAGAGTACACAAACAAAATCTATGGACACGAAAGACAGTATTTAGAGGTAGAAAAGTATTATTAGATTATTGGACGGTGGGATTACTTTCCAAATTAATAATTGAAAAGCTTCACGTGAATGCACACACATACGCGCATATATGTATATATAAACCCACAAGGCCACCCCAAAACTCCAACCCACCACAGCAAAACAAAAATGGAAGTAGCTTCTTTATGTGCTTCTCTCACTTTATCTTTGTCCCTAGCCTTTCTGATCACCCATCTCTTGAAAGCCCTCCTCATTCCAAAAAATGCCCATTTCCAAAAACTTATTCCAGGTCCCAAACCATGGCCTATCATTGGAAACCTAAACCTCATTGGTCACCTCCCTCACCAATCCCTTCACAAACTGTCCCAAAAATATGGTCCCCTTATGCAACTCAAGTTCGGATCTTTCCAAGTTGTTGTTGCATCCTCGGCGGACATGGCCAAACTGTTTCTCAAAACATATGACCATGTCTTCGCCTCTAGACCGCAACTCGCAGCTGGAAAGCACACCACCTATAACTATTCCAACATCACTTGGGCTCCTTACGGACCCTATTGGCGTCAGGGACGGAAGATTTACCTCACCGAGCTTTTCAGCTCGAAACGACTCGAATCGTATGAGCACATTCGAGTCGAGGAGATGCGAGCTTTTATGTCACGGCTTTTCGCTATGTCGGGGAAGCCGGTTGTGCTGAAAGACCAGCTTTCTAGAGTCACTCTTAGCATTATAAGTCGGACAGTATTGGGAAAGAAGTACTTTAGCGAGGAGTCGGAGACCGAGATTAAGGCGATAGTGACGCTAGAGGAGTTTCAAGAGATGTTGGACGAGCTGTTCTTGCTTAATGGGGTGTTGAATATCGGGGACTGGATTCCCTGGCTCGGGTTCTTGGATTTGCAGGGCTATGAGAAGCGAATGAAGGCTTTGAAGAAGAGATTCGATCGGTTTCATGATCATGTTCTCGACGAGCACAAGGCGAAAAGGGCGGGAGTTGTGAAGGATCTTGTGGCCAAGGACATGGTGGATTTGCTTTTGGAGTTGGCTGAGAATCCGGATCTTGAAGTTAAGCTTACTAGCGACGGTGTCAAGGGATTTATTCAGGTAAAAATTATTGCTGGAGAACACGTTACGTAGTTTTAGGTTTTGATAAATGAAAATTCATAATTAGAATTTATAGTACAGATTAATGCTAATTAATCGATATCTAAATCAACCTACACTTCAAGAACTTAAAGAATGTCACCTTTATTCCTTCATATATATGCAAGATTTTGTTGACATTTAAAAACTGTCAACTACAAGATCAGATCAACATATCTTTAAAGCTTCTTCGCAATACCATCTAGTCTCCTCAAAGGAGGTGGAGGAGGAGTGGGAGGTGGAGGGGACAGAAAGTAGTCTTTACTTTTTCAAAATATAATTTGACGGCTATAAAGTTAGTGATATTAAACCACTGAATATTTCTTTCGAATTTGATAATCAAAAAGATAGAAAGATAATAGTAAATTATTGAACACTTATCAAAAAGATATAAAGAGACTTGTGGAAAAAAAAAAAAGAAAAAAAAGGATAATACGTTTAATACATTTATTATTAAAAGGTTAAATAATTTTTTTAAAATTGTTAATTAAGTGGTTGTGTGTAGAGTATTTTTCAAAACAATTTTTTTGTAAAAAAAAATTATTAATAACGAAATTTATGGTGCGAAAAAATAAAAAATAATATATTTCATTTTACTGGTTTAAATAAGATCATTATTTATATGTCCTTATCTTTTAATTATTTGGATCCAATAATTAATGTAGGACCTAATAGCCGGAGGCACGGACACTTCTGCTACTACGGTCGAATGGGCGTTGTCGGAGCTCCTAAAAAACCCAAAACTCATTGACAAAGTGACCGAAGAGCTCGATAGAGTGATCGGAAAAAACCGATGGGTTTCGGAGAAGGACATCCCGCAACTTCCCTACATAGACGCCATCATGAAAGAGACGATGAGGAAACACCCGGTCGCCGTGCTACTCGCGCCCCACCAGGCTCTCGAGGACTGCCACGTCGGCGGCTACGACATCCGCAAGGGGACACGTGTCTTCGTGAACACGTGGAGCATCGGGAGAGACCCGTCGGTGTGGGACTCGCCAGAGGAGTTCCGACCGGAGAGGTTCTTGGTGAGCGATAGTAGTAGTAACAAAGCCTTTGACGTGAAAGGTCAGTGTTTCGAGTTGCTTCCATTCGGGTCGGGTCGGAGGATGTGTCCGGGTTACAGTTTGGGTCTGAAGATGATGAGCTCTAGCTTGGCCAACTTGTTGCATGGATTCAACTGGAAGCTGGGTGGGACTCATCAGAGAGCTGAGGATTTGAGCATGGAGGAGGTTTATGGGTTGGCGACGATCCGGAAGTTTCCGCTTGTTGCGGTTATGGAGCCCCGACTTCCGGTCCATCTTTATCAGAATTTTGATAAGCTTTTTTATTGTATTTCTACGCAATGTTTTGGTTAGTTTTTGTTTTGCTGTAGACTTGTAGTGTTATCTTTTCCGCGCAGTGTTGTGATCATAATTAATGTGTGACGTACTATCTAAAGAACTCTTACCTATATATGTTGTATAAATAAAGTCAGAGATGTCAACTTTAATATCAACTTTTTAAATATCAGCTTATATGTTATCTTTTTATTGATAGAATCAATTAATTGATGTGATAATACTTTAATTACTTACCAATAAGAGAATAATTACTCATATGTAACATAAATTAATACTAAAAAATTGATATTAAAGTTAACATCCTTAGCATTTTTCTTATTTTATAAGAGAGAAAAATTAATATTTATGTTTTGTTAGATTAGGGTGAGGAACAATTCTATACTGTGTGCATACGGTATATTTTTGTTTATATTTTGTATTATCTGCTATCTATCAACTACACGGTAAAAAGAGAGTAGGTTTTTGTGAGTTCTTTTAAAAACGTTTTGTGCGTTTCTTCATGCTGATTAAGGGTCCGTTTGATGAATGAGTTTGAGTTAAAAATTTTAAATTTTAATAGTAATTTTTGTTAACTTTTTAGAAAAGATAAAAAACTTTTTAAAAAAAAAGACAAAAAATTTTTTCAGAAAAAGATAAAAACTGATATGAAAATTTTAATTTGAAATAGTTTTTCAAACACCCCTGAACGTGATACTATCCGGGTTTTGGTCACCATTTTTCTTGCCATCATGTTGAAAGTTGCTTAATTGTTTATTTCAATGAAATGACATTGATCGATTACTGACATTTTCGTAAAGAGCTTGCCTTCCCCTTTTTTTTTCGATAATTTTACTTGCTTTTAACCTTTTTATTTGACCTAAAATGATTAACTTTTTTTTTAAAAAAAACCTAAACGAGAATTCTCAAGAAACAAAGACAAATAGCCAATAAAAAAAGTAAGGCCACATGCAAAATTAGAAAGTTGGAGCCTTTATGAATATAATATTTCACTATTTTACTTTAAAATTAACCAATGACTATCTATCTATTATCTGTCTACAAAACATTAAAAGAGATAATAGATTTGTTTTGGATTTCCTATGGCACTTCTATAGTGCTATTTTTTCATTCGTCTAAAAACATCATGTGATGCTTACAAAGTTCTGATTTTTTTTTTTTTTTTTTTTTTGGTTTTGCTTGTCTATTCCGTAGACATGAAGTGTGCTAAAAACTGTAAACAACAACATCTACGCAAACAACTTAAAAAAAAAAAAAAAGGGTCAATGTCATTGTGAATATAACATATTAAAAACAACACGAAAATATTGTCCTAGAAGAAAAGAAATTTAGAATGACAGTATGTTTGAAAAATGACAACATTATGAGAAAGAAATAACATGAGAAAAACGATATCAAACTATTTCAACTATCTCCGAAGCCGAAATATATCCAAGAAAAAAAAATCATAATATAAGGGGATTTGTTAATATGAAAACACAAAACACAATCTTAAAAAACAACAACCACCGAAGAAATTACAAGAGAAAACAAAAAAACTACAACAACAACGGCTAAGGAAAGTGATCACAACTTAACAAAGCGACAATGTCTTAAGAAAACAAAAGTAATGTCCGACATCATCTTCAAGAAAAAAGAGTAGAATTTTTGCCCCCAAAAAAATTTTTCCTTGCCGTTTTTCTTTTAATTTATTCCTTAAAGTTAAATACAGCTGTTTCACGTTGGTTTTTTTTTTTTAGTATTTATTATCTCTAAATTAAAAACTTTAAGTGAACTCATTATGTTCTGAATGTTTAAAATTTGAACTCTATATCTTTTGATAGAATCATATATGGTATTATCGTTAGATTATATACTTGGAACTACTAAATGTTTCGGTTATGCCTTAAATTTTGAATTTTATAATCATATTTCAAAACTAAAATCTAAAGCAAAAGTTAACTACGTTACTTTGTATTTATAATTTTATATACATTAAAATTAAAGTAAATTGAACTGCATCACTGATTACGGACTTTAATTACTTGGGAAAGGAAAGTAGAAATATAAATGCATAGAAAAAAAAAATAACAAAGAGGTAATTTTTTTTAAAGTATTATTAGTTTAGTTAAAATTTTGACCTAATTCATGTCTTTTGAAAATTTAATTTTTAACCAATCGTTAACATATATAGATATATACACGTATATAAATATATGGAAAGTACTTTAGAAAATCAATAATGTTGAGCATCACAACTACTAAAAAGTGGACTTCATGATGTATGGCTTACTCCTTATTAGGGCCTGTTTGGGGTCACGTTTAATATCAAGTTTGGATATGGTGTTTTGAAAGTTAAAGATAGTTTAAGTTTTGAAAATGAATGTTTGATGAAAATGAACTGTTTGGAGTGAAAAAAATATAAAAACTTGAAATGTGTTCGAAAAAAAATTTGCAATATATATCTTGTTTTGTCTTTCTCAAAATTCCATGCAATTTGAAAAAAAAAAAAAAAAAAAAAAAAAGCATCCCATTTTGTCTTAAAATGATAAAGTTATGAAATTTAAAATTTAAGTTTTTTTTTTTTAATGTTTGACAAAGTGCATGATAAAATTGGAGGAAAATGACCAGAAAAATGTTTGGAAAAATATTTCCAAACATGACCCCAAACGAGGCCTTAATACGTGATGTTTAACATAATTCATATTCTTTATTCTTTATTCTTTGACATTATTTAAATTATATATATATATATATTAATGCATGCCTGCAGCTTATTTCATCGGACACTCGGAAGGCCCAAACATATGTAAGATTCTTTATTATTCTTAGCTCGCTAATTATCAGCCTAATAATGGGCATTTCTAGATTGTTTGAAAGAACAAAACGTGCTCCAGAACTTTTTTTTTATTATTATTTTTTTTTGGTGGGGGGGTGGGGGTTTAAAATTCAACTTTAGTGTCTTTTGCTTCCTTTATTTTAAAAAATTAGACTAAGAAATCGGATATAAAAACAAAAAACTGCGACAGAAACTAAGAACGGGAGAATCTGTTACAAACTTTGAATGTGGCACAAGCTTACAAATATAGGAATTCTGCTCAACATTGCTTCTAGAGGTGATGTCTCCGAGAGAATCAATGCTACTAGAAAATAAATAATAAATAATAAATAAAAAGAAGAAGAAGAAGAAGAAGAAGAGGCTTTCTGTGGTCGATCGCAACGGAGACTATTACAATTTGAGATAATAGTAGGTCATCTATCAGATGCATCTCAACCACTGTCATTAAAACTAACCGACGAAAAAAATATATATAAACATCTACTAAATTTCACTCTACTTATTTTGAATAATAATAATAATAATAATAATAATAATAATAATAAGCAGTAGTAGTAGCAGTAATGATGATGTTATTATTATGGTTCATATTCTCATGGCAGGTGTGCTGTTATTTGGTTGTTATAAGGTAGAATAACCAGTCATAGCTATTTTTTTGGGATGTCATTCCATAAAAATGTTTGTATTTGAATCATAGTTATTAATTTTATAAACGTTGTATTTTCTCAGTCTTATAAAACGGCTAACTAACATTGAGTTGTTAGCTTGAAAATAAATCATAAATGTTTTTGTTGTGGGAGTAATTCAAATGGTAGAATAAGTGTTATTAATAGGGATGGCAATGAGGTAGAGTGGGGTCGGGGCTTTCCCGTCCCCATCCATATCATAAAAATCATTCCCATCTCCATCCCCACCCCCATCCCTATCCCCATCCCCATTCCTGCTGAAATAGAAGTAGGGCCTGGGCCAGAGTCGGGGATTCCTTGTTGGAGGGGCTTCCCTCATATCCACTCAATCCATTCCTCGTTTATTATAAACATTAATTTGAAAATATAACAAAGTAAAATCAAACAATAAAGTATAAATGCACCATAAATTTAGTTCAAAACGAAAGATTTCATAAACAAACCAACTTCTAAATATATGCAAATAAAATCTTAAAAAATATAGCGATTAAAAATCTCATCAAAACATTATAAACTCTTAAAACTAAACCTTTATAAAATATTTAAGTTAAAAAAAAAAAAAACTTGAAACCAAAAAAAATAAATATAAAATTATCATTTTTTGTCTATTCCTCATAGTTTTAATATTCATTTCATAGATGCACATATTTTCAAAAATAATTTTCATATTATATTACATACTTATAAATGTATATGAATCACACATATATGTACATATATATATTTATATGAGGGCGGGGGCAGGGAGTGCTTTCCCCATTCCCATCCTGCTAAGATTTGGGGATAAGATTTCATCCCCGTCCTCGTTCCCATCCCTAAACTTTGTTCTCTATCCCCGCCCCATTTGAGGCAAATCCCTACGGGACCCATCCTCGCGAAGAATATTGGCATCCCTAGTTGTTAACAAATAATAAGACTTCTGGCCCCGTTTAGTAATACATCTTAAACTCACATTTTTCATCTCAGTTTTTGTCTTTTCTAAAAAGTAAACAAAAATTATAACTAGTTTTTAAAAAGTCAACCAACTCAAACTTAAAAATTTCAACTCAAACCATTTCATCAAACGGAAACAAGTCTCAAAAAACAAAGCGTTTTATGCACTGCCAATACTAGAATAATTCCGACGCAAGAAACATGTAATGTATAGCAATTTCAAAGCGTAGAAATCACGACAGCATTGTAGTCCACCTTCCTCGTTCAAATTCTCAAATATTTGGATTAATCATTTATCCTTGCATTTTAATCTAAGAGTATGTTTAGTACACCATATTAGAGAATTATATTATCATTTTCATATGAATACTATGTTTTATAAGATCATTATGTTGCATAAGTTAATACGGATAGTAATTTAATAAGATCAGTGCCATATTACTAAATATAGAACATAAGAGTAGGTTAGGGCTCGGAGTAGGGTATGTCGGGCTCGAGGACGGGTTCAACCCGATTATGATGGTTGGGTTGGTGTTGGGTCGAGCTAATTAGGGACGGTGATGGGATCGGCCCGATCCCAAGGTCAGATATAGCCAGGCGTGTGATTGAAAACGATGATAAGAATAGTCAACTCGGGACCAGAAACGATGATAGGTTGGGGATCGGGGTTGACCCAGACCCAAACCAGTTATCATCTCGGGAGGTGTTGGCCCTGTCCCTGATCCTGGGTCCCCACCGACCTTTATATTGCATTAGTGCACTGATTATTGTATTTGTTGTAATAAAATATCATACAATATACAGACAATCAAACATTGCCTCAATATCTTATAGACATACAACATGTTTTTGTTTTATTTAGATAGTATCACAGCTTCTAACAACTCTGACATGGAAGGAAAACATACAAACCAAACGGGAAAATCGGCAGGTAACACGGCTTGTAAGCTCAAGTTGTACTTGTTTTTTCTTACAACCAAACAAATAAACATTATGTCTCTAATGACCTAGTAATTATAATCATCATTTAGACTTACCACTGATGATTTAGTTGATGACAACAATATTAATTATAGGGAAAAATGAGTCAGAGGAGAAGAGAGAGTTCATTGCAATTTAGGCAGTTTAGCAATATCCGCGTTGTATTTTTCAGACTGCTTAGCTGTGTTTGACCCAAACTCCTGAAAATATGCTACCCACTTTAGATATCCAAAAGTGGGTGAAATGTCCACTTTTGAATTAGTCTTGTTCGCGTTGAAACAAATGTAAATATGAATATAATATATTTTCCTCGTTAAAATTCGATACCAAAAACAAAAGAAGAAAATTTCGTTTTCAACAATCTGAAAACTAGTTCAGATTTACACTTAAAAGAAACAACTTTTTTAACAATCAAACAAATTCTCTATTTACATTCTCTATTAGTAACATTGTCAACGTGTGATTACTCTAAGCTCCTCTGCCGCTGGTGCAACGGAGAGTTTAAACCATTTCTGTGATTCTGTCTCACCCCGTTTTCCGAGAGAAAGTTCGGCGATTTCGGCGATCTCAGCCGGTGTTTGTTGTGTTGGCCGTGGTGAAGCGGGTGATTGCGGTGGTGGTGGTGGTGGTGGTGATGACCATTCTCCTTCTTTACCTCCTCTTCGCATTTCGCCTCCTTCTTCACACCTTCCTTGTTCGAATTCCCAATTTCTGTCGGGACCGTGTAGACAAAAGGCGCGATCTCGACGTCGTCAAAGTCCTTAAGCGGCTCCAAGGTCTTGACAACGGTGCTCATCGTCGGCCGTTGCTTCGGCCGGTGGCTGAGGCATTGGTAGGCCAGTGCAGCCGCTTTTATCGCCCCGGTTTCCGAGTATTGGCCTTCGAGTCTCGGGTCCATTAACCGGCTTAGCTTCCTTGGCTCGCATAGCATCGGTCTAGCCCACTCGGCTAAGTTCTGTTCTCTCGTTGGCCGGCTCTTGTCGACTGATTTTCTCCCCGATATCAGCTCCAAAAGTACCACTCCGAAGCTATAAACATCGCTCATTGCCGTCAAGTGACCTAAACAAAAACATATCAAACATGTCAGGAAAAAAAAAAAAAAAAAGGCCTAATTATCTCCATAATTAATTTGAAATGTAAAGTTTTTGCCTTTTTGGATTAAAAGTGAGTATGAATTAGTACCTGTCATGACATATTCCGGTGCAGCATAACCCTGTGTGCCCATCACCCGTGTGGAAACATGGGTGTCATCGCCTTCTGGACCGTCTTTAGCGAGGCCGAAATCGGAAAGTTTCGCCGTGTAATCCTGAGTAAAAAGAAACAGAACACCTGAATTATTTAGTACTCAAACAAAATGTCTCGAGTCTGAAGGCCAAATAGGTCCGACTGCTATAACATTCTAATATCAAAGAAGAAGATACTCACCGAATCTAACAAAATGTTAGAACCTTTGAAGTCCCGGTATATGACCGGCTTCTCCGCCTCGTGGAGGAAAGCAAGGCCTTTCGCAGCTCCGAGAGCGATTTTCATCCTTGTTGACCAAGGAAGTGATACAGAGTACCCTGTCAATTACAAGAATTAAGGACAACTAATTTAATTAATTAGCCCACATTTGATACCAGGTCTAATTCTAACTAAATTATGTTTTTTTAATCTCAATTTTTATCTTTTTCTAAGATTTCGTTTGGCTCACTATCTCATTTCAAACTAAAATGTACTTTTTCATTTCAATTTTTATCTTTTTTTGAAAAAATTTTTATCTTTTCTGAAAAATCAACAAAAATTTTCAACTTAAACTTAAAATTTTTAAACTAAACTAATGAACCAAACAAAGCCTAAAAAATCAATAAAATTTATAACTAATTTTTAAAAAATCGATCCACTCAAATTTAAAAATTTGATCTTATCTTAAATTTAACACAAACACCAAACGAACGTTAAACTATTAGACGTAGACTTATTGACAAGCAATAACAGTTAAATGTAATGATGTCTTTTCAAACGAGCAAAAAGCTGGTAAAGAGAACGTACTTCTAAAGAGTTGATTTTCTAAGCTGCCTCTTGGCATAAACTCGTACACGAGTAGCCTATGTTCTTCTTCACAACAATACCCAATCAGCTTCACAAGATGTGGATGCCTCAATTGCCCAAGAAAAATCACTTCAGTCTGTTAAAAATAAAAAAATAAAAAACTATAAATATCAAAAATCCATACTAAAAATAAAAAAAAATAATAATAATAAAAGAAAGAGAGAGAGAAAGAAAGAAAGAAGTATGCTCACCAACCACTCCCTATGACCTTGACAACCTTCCAAGTCCAAAAGCTTCACGGCAACAGGCTGAGCCTTCAAACCGGGTCGAAGCCTGTCGTCGATGAAGCCTTTGTGAACCGGTCCAAACCCGCCTTCGCCGAGAAAATTGCTTGAAGAGAAGCTCTGAGTTATGACCTTGAGCTCAGCCAGGGTAAACACATGAAGATTAGAACCGGCAAGAGATATTGAGAGGTCCTCCGAGAGTGTCGAGCTCGGATTACTCAAATCCGATATAGAAAGCCTGTGGAACGACGTCTGTTTCGCCACAACTTTCTTCGGCTTCGCCGGCGCGGATTCCGCCTTGTAGCAACTTGTCACCATAGATCTCCATTTGCTCTTCTTCACAGCCATGTAAGGCCTTCTTCTTCTTCTTCTTTTTTTTTTTTTTTTTTTTTTTTTTTTGGTGATCTCTCAAACCAAAATAATTAGGTTGGAATATGATATGGGAATGAGTAAATTGGCAATGGTTGTTGAAGGCTTCAAAAAACAAGAGAGAAATATTCAAAAAGTTAAAGACAAAAACAAAAGAGGGAAGCAACTCCTAACGATTTTTTTTCTATAATTGTTTTAATGATTCAATGCGTCTCTTATTTATAGCATGGCGTTTCTTCATGCTTTGTTTGTTCATTTATATTATGGGAATTATATTATTTTATGTTTGGATTGATGGGTAACGCGTTATAAGTCCACATTAGTTGGTTCCAATAGAAAATGACATGCCTACCCTCCTTGACTTTTCTTTTCTTTTCTTTTTTTTTTTTTTCGTTTGCTTGCATTCGGTGGGAAAACAATGAAAAAAAAAAAGTTGAAATAATTACACAAAATATCTATTTTTAGTGTCTCATTTTGGAATATGTTCATTTTTTAACAATATTACGTATATGTTTATTTTTTAAGAAATAAATGTTTGTAGTACATATTTTATCATTTTACTATAATTGATATCATTTTATTTTTATACAGATTTTTTTTTTATTTTAATGATGAGTATTTTTTGTTGATAAACGTAAATTACCTTTAATAAGCCAAAATAGTCATAAATATCAAAGTAATAATAATAAATATTAAATATTTACTATAAAGATGGTGGTTCGGACTAATTAATAAATACAATACAAAATATTAACCATATAGATTCATAAATATTCATATTTTTCATATAAAAAACTAATGAATTCTTTATGAAAAAACCTATTTGTTTATGTAATATTTCTATCTTAACAAAACAAATTGAATAATAACACAATAAATGGAATCAAATTCTTTATGAAAAAAATACTATTATTTATATAAATTAGTAGAAATGAAATCGAATATATCTTTATAATAAAAACATATTCATTATATGAAACATTTTTTTGAGATTTTTCTTTTTCTTTATTTAGATTTATCTTATTAATGTGAAATTTTATGTTGAGAAAATACTCTCTTTTTTGGTTCAATATGAATATTTTCACCGTCACAATTAATCAAAAAAATTTTCAAAATTTTATTTTCTATCAATTCTATTTACAATTTCATTAAATTAACTTTAGCCTTATCTTGTAAACATCTTAGATTCTTTTTTTTTTTCTTTTTTTGTAATTTCTTTATTTGTTAATTATTCATTCTTTATAAAGAGTAAAATTGTCTTTATAATTACTTTTTTAGACATTTATGTAAACAAAAAGATAAATAAACATATTTTAAATTAATACCTCTAATTTGCATTAAGGTGGGAAAACAATGCAAAAAAAAGTTTCCAACAAAAAAATTTATTACTTTGAAACTTCTTGTCCGGAAGCAACAATGAAGAGCTTCTATTTTTCTTTTCTTTCTTTCCAAAACCACTCCAACTCCGTGCATTCAACTCCTCCAAGCAGTTGTTTTGACTTGTTTTTTTAATTCTCGAAAGAAGATAAAATTAAAATATAAATATCCAGCTATTTCACGCCCTGACTGGAAAATAACCCCAAAAGAAAACAAGAAGCGCAGCTATTCCACAGCAGGTACGAATGAAGTCTATTTTTTTCCGGGGTCCCACCGGTAATTTCATGAAAAGCTACTTTTTTTAAAAACTGTTGGGTTAATTTATATGACATGTTGATGTCATTAATTTATTTATAGGGATTTTAAAGATTATTCTATCAATTAATTTTCTTTTTACGATGATAACTTACTGTTACATAAATTGATACTCAAAAAATGAGATTTTATAATATCCCTAACTTTACACATTTGAAACTGTTTTCTTTAAACATCGCTAGAAACACAAGGTCGGTATGTTTGCAATATTATTTGTTTAAACTTGTAGATCATATTATCTAAGTTCCAAATGTCTAATGAATAACCCAATTAGGTACATTATCCTAAAAATGCAATGGGATCATAACCGTTCGGTCTATGGACTTGTGTTTCTTTTAGTTAGGCAGATCAAAGGGTCCGGATTCTTACAAGCCGTTGACCTTTTAATCATATTAAAAAAAAGGGTGGGACCAAAAAGTGGTGGTTAGGGTGTCAAAGTAAGATGTAACCAATGATTTTGTTCTAGTCTTGTTCATATCAAAAAAAAAAAAAAAAAAAAAAAAAAAAAAAAAAATAATAATCAAATGCAAAATTATGGTCAAGTTTTTCTTCGCCAATGAACTCGGGCGGTACACATGAACTAGGGCGATGCACAAAGGAAAAGAAGGTTCCTTAACTATTTACCCCCCCCAAAAAAAAAAAAAAAAAAAAAGTCCAATAAAAGATGTCACGGCGGGAGGGCAATTTTTGTCAATGGGGGAGTAGGTAAGTGGGCCCCAGTGTTCTTGTCTTCAATAAAGAAAGTCAATGGGCATTCTGGTCATTTGACAAAAATTATGTAAATGACCTTGTCAACCTTGAGGTCTTTCGGAAGTGGATTGATGACGTCATTTGGGGAAGAACAAGAACTAAATGGTAATGGTAATAAATTAAGAAACTAGCACAAAAAATCAAAGGAAAGATTTTTATTTTTTATTTTTTAGATTTTAGAAAATAGATGTAAATTTATGATGTAATCATGTATGATAATACCGTTACATTATATTTATAAGATTTCAATTCCTTATAAACTAAGAAATTTCATGAGAATGGAGATGCAAAAAATGATTTACATTTTTTTCCTTTTATTTTTGGCCAACTGCAATGATTGATATGGAAAGTTGAAAACAACGAAGGGTGTTTGGTTAGTTAGTTTGAGTTGAAATATTTTAGTTGTAATAGTAAATTTTTTTGAATTTTCAGAAAAGACAAAAAACTTTTTAAGAAAAAAACAAAAAAAAAAATTTGAAATGAGTTGAAAAGGAGTTGGTTGCCAAACTCCCCGTAAAAAAGAGAATATGCCATTTTTCCTGCCATAACTAATTGGAATACCAAAAACAGTCCAATTATATAAGCTCTTCATCTGTCAAGCAAAATTTTTTTACAAAAAAATTTAAGTTCTTCATATATGTGTGGGTCTATAAACATATATATATATATATATGCTTGAATTATTACATGTCATTATTTGATTTAACATTAGAAAAAGAATCCAAGTTTCCTTTTAGAACAACTGAATAGTACATGGATTGCAACACCAGGAAAAATAAACTATTTCTGATTATTGAATGAATGAATAAATAAATAAAACTACTAATTATTATAATAGAGACGGCGTGATTAACTTCAATGGTGACTCCCACTGAATAGAACCAGAAGGAAGATGCTCAAATATTTTAATAATAAATTTATTCATCTAATGGCAAAATAAAATTTAAAAAAAAAAAAATGAAACTCTTATGCCTGTAGCTTAGTTAGGGAAAATGACCAATTTTTTAGGTGACGTGTTTGGTAATGGTCATGCCACCCTCTCACAGACCCGCAGGCTGCAAGTTTCCGACCTTAATTTTTGTTGGTATTCAAAGATTTAGGACGTGTCATTCAACTCGATAACAGCTATTAGATGTTGAAAATAAGCTATCTCTGTCGTTTGAAAAAAAAAAAAAAAAAAAAGGAATAAAAGCTAAAGACTAAAAAAATTTCAATAATTCATATCAAGAATTATTTTCACTTATGTCTCTTAGATTTTAGAGTCATTTCTCCTACTTTATCAATTAAATTTTGAATTTATCTTACTTAATCCTTTTTATGGAAATTTTGGATAAAAAATAAGCCAAAAAAAAGGGAAATTTAACCTTATTAAACTCATTTGGTTACGATTTTTGTTAAAAAAACAAACAGAAAAAGACCATGTAAATGTATTTAACTCACTTTTTTCAATCTATATTTAATTGACAGCTAATTCAAACTTTAAAAGATAAAATGAGAGTTTCTAAAGTTCAGGAGTAGACTGAGAATGACTCTGTCTCGTTTAGTAATTTAACTCAAACTGTACTTTTTCATCTCAGTTTTTGTCTTTTTCTGAAAAAATTTTTATCTTTTCTGAAAAGTTAATAAAAATTTTCAACTCAAACTGTACTTTTTCAACTCAAACTCATCTACCAAACGGATTCTAAAATTTTAGAGATATAAATCAAAATAATCTCTCTCTTTTTTTAAATCATCCAACTATTGAAATGGACCGCATAGTACATTTAGAAAATATAACTATACTTTATCCTCATTTCCAAAGATATAATAAGCTATGACTTAGGCTTATACTCTTTTGGCTAATATCAAGATAACCTTATCTAGTAAAATAAGAAACTTTGTTCACAAGCTAAATAATTAATTTTCAAACATTGTTTATGATCGTTACCCTTTGAAATTTTGTAACTCAAACAACCAACTTGGTAAAAGCATTGAAATAGAGACCCGCAATTGAAATTTCATCCCCTCTTACTTATTAATTATTTACCATTATCATTTTTCTTTTTCTTTCGTAATCATATATACTAACTACATATTTTTACTATTTCCTTTACAAGGTCAAGAATTAGGATGAACAAATCAAACAAACCACAACCACCTTACACCTTATAAGTCTATGGAATCTCGCCAAACAACCAAAACAAGAAAAAAAAAAAAAAATTTTTTTTTTCTATCTAAAACATATGTTTATGTTTCATTGACCAAAAAAATAATTTGCTTCCAAACCTCATACCAAAAAGTTACGCAATAAGAAAAGGTCTAATTAAAGTTAATGGGGAACTTTTAACGTTTTTCCTCAATAATAAAATATATTAATTTATAATGGTTTTTGCTGCCGTGTAATCCAAGATGCACGTAATTATAATTTATAAGTGATGCACGCATATAATAAGCATGATGTATATTTTTTAATATAGCCTTGTGCTCAATGTGTGACTGCACCAGTTGTAGCAATTTGCAGCGTGGAAATGTGAAATGTCCACCTTTTGTTTTCACTCGTATGCGTAAAGGGCAAAGCAGAAGGCAGATTAAACACGTGAGAACCGTGTAATAAACTTTCTTTAAACTTTATATAGCATACATACATATATATATATATATATATATACGTGTAATAAACTTTATTAGATTCAATAGGAACCGTGCAGGGGAGGAGCTATATAATGCCTAGGAAGAACAACGAGAGTCCCACTTACCTAATTGAAAGGGGGAAAAAATTAACCTTAAAAATATTAAGATTTTCTTATTTTGTCTAGCTAAAATTTAATTTCCTTCGGACACGCTCCCATTATACTTTACACGCTTTTTAATCGTCCTTGTTAGAATAGTTCTTGGAAAATAAGATATTACAACATTTTATATATTTCTCATATTACTTATTTCCAAAAAGAAAAAAAGATTATTATCATCTTTGCGCCTGAATTCTATGGTCATTTGTATTTTGTCATCTGTACTTCAAAAATTCTCACATTACCTCTTAAATTTTGAATTTATCTCACTTAACCCTGTTTTGCAAGAATTTGGGTTAAAAACATATGGAAAAATAAGGGTATTAGTCTCACCATTCTGTTAGGACTTTTGTTAAAAATAAAAAGAAAAGGACCACATTACTGTACTTTATTCACTTTTTTCGGCTTGTTTTTTAACTGAAATTCTCGTAAAAGGGATTAAGCGGGAGATAATTTCAAAGTTTAAGAAATAAGTGTGTGTTTTCAAAGCACAAGAGATAAAATAAGAATGATCTCAAAATTCAAAATGTATAAATATACATAATCCAAAAAAATTAAAATACATCATGGTTAAAATATAAGATTGACTCCGACACTAAAACTGAGTATGTATGCCTATTCGACCCCTATTCATTACAATCCCGTCCCGTCTGGTTGAGTAGATTTTTTTCAGAAAAACTATTGTGCAATGAGTTATGCCGTTGATATATTAAATGTTGTTGGTCATTGTGAACGAGCTTTAATTGTTTGGGTCAAATGTCAACTCGTTTGGCTACGAGGAAACTAATAACAATGAATGATCTCAAAATTCAAAATGTATAAAATATACATAATCCAAAAAAATTAAAATACATCACGGTTAAAATAGAAGATTGACTCTGCCATTAAAACCGAGTATGTATGCCTCTTCCACCCCTATTCATTACAATCCCGACCGGTCGGGTTGAGTAGATTTTTTTTCAGAAAAACTATTGTGCAATGAGTTATGCGGTACATATATTATATGTTGTTGGTCATTGTGAACGAGCTTTGATTGTTTGGGTCAAATGTCAACTCGTTTGGCTACGAGGAAACTAATAACAATAAGCTTGATTTGGTCATAAAATAAAGCACTCCCTTGAGTGGTTTATCTAAACGTGTCAGCAGCCACCTCCTGTGATAACACGACTGAAACAGTCTGCTTCATGCCATTAACTTCAAGGAAATTTCAACAATTATTATTAAACAAAATAATAATAACAATAATAATTTGAAATATTTAGCATACCTTTGCCACTAAGATTTGATAATAAAATTGAGTTTGAATTGATTATACATTTATCGAGACATTTGAATTGTTAGAATTAAAAACTGTAAAACTTAAAATATGTTAAAAAAATATATAAATTTCAATACAAAATTTGTTTCAAAATTTATCTTAAAATTTTATAAAAAACAACTTATTTTAATTTATTTATACAAAATTATAGATTTTTAAAATTTAAATTATAAAACTGTTTAAATAGTAAAATTGAATAAAAAAAAGATAAAAATTAAATTATAATTTTAAAATTTAAATTATGTGTGCAAGCATCTCCTTAGTGTGGCGTCTTGAAACTAAAAAAAGTTAAGTCTAGATTTGTGCTAGCTGTTTTCCATTTTTTTTTTTCCTACTTTTAGCAAATGAAAGAGAGAGAGAGAGAGAGAGAGAGAGAGAAGAGGGGAAAATCAAAGATAGAGAGATCTAGACGGCAAAGAATTTTCAACACACATTTTAACAGAATGACTATTAATTACTTGCAAGCAGGCGCGGATTTGTGCCAGGCCCCGCTCCAAGGTTTATTTATTTATTTATTTCCTTCTTCTTCTTCTTCTTCCTCTTCTTCTTCTTCTTCTTCTTCTTCTTGTCCTCTCTCTCTCTCTCTCTCTCTCTCTCTTCAAATGTGCCCCATAAGACTTAAATTTATTCTTATAATTTAATATCATACTCAACATTTGATTCTTTTTTTTTTTCCTACTAATTTCGTTATCTACTTTTCTTTCTAATTTTTTTAATTTTTATTTGTTTTCAAAAATTTACTGATTTTAAAATTATCGACGACTTGAATATTTTGTGTATAAGTTTGTATTTATTAGTAAAAAATAATTACCTTAAAAAAATGATGGTGTAGAATAAATTCGAGTAAAATTTAATTTTTAATTAAAAAAACTACAAACAACATATAACAAATCATGAACTAGAAACTTCTATCTGAGATAAAGTTCTAGAATAAATTTTACAATATTTTCAAAATATTAAAACAATATGTCATAGTTGTTTTATGGTAATAAACATGAAAAAAAAAATCTTTAGAAAAAAAAATATTAAACTTTTTATCATATAAAGTTATCAATTCAAAAAATTTTTTTTCTTTATGTATGTTCCCACTAAAATAAATTTCTAGATCCATCACTACATGTAAGCCCATCATGATTGTTGTTTTATTAACTTTAATATTGTTTTAAAGTCAAAACTTTAAATTTAAAGGGAAAAAAAAAAGAAGGCAAATTTCCTGCCCTTATTTGAGGCCTCATTTGGTACACCATTTTATCTCATCTCATCTCAAAATTTTTTTTGTCTTTTTCCCAAAAAGTTTTGTCTTTTCTCAAAAAATTTTTTGTCTTTTTTGAAAATTCAAAAAAATTTACTATTCCAACTTAAAAATCTCAACTCAAACTACTCCACCAAACTCCCCCTGAGTTATTGTGTGAATACAACTGTAATTGAAATCATATGACGAAATGATTATGTGAGTTGGTGATGTCATCAAATTACCGGAGGATGTAGAATCAAGTCACGTAATAAATTGCTATATGGATGTTCTTTTAGATTAAAAAATAATAATAATAAGAACAATGTAATACTTATTAATTAATCATAATTGGATCCATTACTCGAAGCTAGCTTAACAGGTGGGGAGATGAGGAGTTTTGAATAGGAAACATGGAGAGTGTTTTAATTTCTTTTAGTAAGTGTGAACAATAGGTCCCATTTAAAAAATAAAAATAAAAAACATAATTAAGTCCTTGATCTTTTAGGTTTTTGGTAAATTAATCCTTGAATCTTTTAATTTTGACAAAATTCACCCGTGATCACTTGATTTTCGGGCAGATTTGGTCCAATTGATAATGGGCAAATTTTGGATGGAAAGAAGAATGTGCCATATGGGTAAGGTTGGTTTAGATGGGGTTGATTGATTATATTTTTTTACATTTTATGTTTTATTTTTGCTATGAAAGAAGATGATGGGGTTGATTGATTTTTTTTGGTAAATAAGGAGATGGGGTTGATTTATTGAAGAATGTGCCATATTGCTTGTCACAATAGCAAACGAGCAGTTATGGATCTACCGTTGCAGTCAAGTTTACATGGATAGCAAAAATACATATCACTACAAAATAATGAGAAGGTTATGTTGTACGTACCTTTTTATACACTATATCGGTGGGAACTCTATTTAAAACCATTCAAAGTTAATCGAATAAATAAAATATAAAGGGTGCACATGATAACTAAAATAAACCATTGATTTCTAGGATTGCGCGAAAAAAATTTGAAAACAAAATTGAAAAATTGAACTCTTCTTTCGTCTTCTTCGTCGGGATTTCACTGGAGAAGTTCGTTCAGGTCCGGGGCGCTATGGGGTTGTCACCAGAGGTTATGTTGGGGGGTTGTCGCAAGTTGGAGGGGTGGGTTTCGCTGGAGGTACATGTAGATCTTTTGGGTCGGGTGGGGGGGGGGGGGGGCTCGTAGTTGGGGTTTGGGTTGTGCTATCTAACGTGGGAGTGTCCTGTCGTCGGGGTTTGAACGCAAAAGGGGAGGGGTTTGTTGCGTTGCTAGGTTTGGGCATGTTGGGGTGGGTTTGGGTTGCACATCACCAGGGTCTAAGCTTGGCAGGAAGGGGGTGGCAGGGTTTTGGGGGGGAGGGGGGGGGGGGGGGGGGGGCAGGAGTGTAAGGGGTCTGGGCCTTGCGAATCTAGTGTTAAGGGGTGGTTGGTTTTCGCTGGAGGTCGGGAGCAGGGGATGGTTTCGCAGGTCAGAGCCAGCGGGGGAAGAGGGGGTGGTGGTCGAACATTAGGTTTTTTTTTTAATTTCTTTTTTTTTTTTTTTGAATTTTATTATGATTATAATATTATGAATTAAGGTTACATCACAATTGTCATATATAAATAAAATGTCTCAACCGTTGAAATTTGATCGAACGATCTATAAATTGAAGCTCTACTGGTAAGGGTTTCTAATATAAGACTCTACCACAGTCTTTCTCACAAATAATAGTCATGTAAATTTTTAAACATAAAATATGAAAGTTATTACACGAGTAACACGAATAAAAATGTAATCTTATATCTAAAATATTTAAAAGAGCTATTATAAGTTCAAATGGGCCTATTTTGGGCTAAGTTGACTGGGTTGCTGTGGCATGGGCCTCATAACCAAAATAGGCACGGGCCTCATAACCGAAATAATTCTTTCATTTGTTAATATTCATGTTGACCATCTACATAAATACTCCGTTTCAAAAACCAGTAGTAGACACGTAGCAAGATCTAAACGGTGGAATCGAAATATAGTTAAATATTTAAAATATTTCACAAATAGCAAAAAATTATATCATTATAATTTTATTATGCAATTATGTATCATAAAGCTTGAAAATTATAAAAATAATTAGTAATTATGTTTTTCTTTAAAAAGATATATCTTAAAGAAATTTGTTATATGGAATTCTACATGTATAAACACGTTGTAATTTCCCTCTGACAAACGAATTCTCGCCTACCAATCTTATCCGTTTGAGGCCTTACTGTTTTTTTTTTTTTTTTTTGGTTGAGTTTGAGGACTTTGCAATTTGTATATTGAGTTTTTTGTTTTCTGGAAATTGTATATTGAGTATTTGACTATGGAGCTACTAGTTTCACGGGACGTTGATCAACCGTTTTATTAGAATACTTTTATACCGTAATACAATATTTATTTGATTATCAGTTTTTGTACTTTTTTTTTAATTTATCAGTATTTTGTACATATTTTTTTTAATTTATTGGTGTTTGTATTTAAAGACACATATTGTTAAACAAAATTTAATATAAACAGTATTCACTATTTGAATGAACATCATTTTAGAATACTCAATCAAACGGCTCCACGTAATCTGTGAATGTTTAGGCTTGCTTGTCGTGTTGCTCCAATCTCTAAATTTCTTATAATTCCTTTGTTTTTTTCCCTAATTAATAAGAAAAAAAAAATCATAATCTTAATTCGTCACTCTTTTACACTAATAAACCAACTTCGGATAATTAAAGCCAGCCGCCAAAAAGGAAGAAAAGAAAAACAAAGAAAGAGAGGACAGAGACAGGTGATGTCTCCCTTCCAATATGCATGCATTTGGACTTATAATCAAAATCTTAAAATTATATTTTTTTTATGTGATTTTATTATTCACGTAATTTTATAATTCAAATTTTAAAAATTCATAATTTTATATAAGATAGATTAAAATGTGATTTTTTTATTATATAATATTTCGAGATAAACGAAATAAGTTTTATATTGATTTTTTTTCTGAACACATTTTAAATTCTTACACTTTTCAGCTTCAATAATTTAAATATTTCGATAAATACACAATCAATATAAATCTAAATTGTATTATTCAAATCTTAGCATTCATTAATGGGTAATATAATACCCAATAGTGATAGGAGACCAATTTGTGAGAATAAACATAAAATATCTTCTTGGAAAATAGACAATAAAACAAACAAATGGGTGACACGTCATTTCATTTGATATTTCTTTTTTTATAATTATTTTTTTCGCCAATAAATATCTAAGTTTGTTTTTATTTTTTTTAATGAAATAATAAATGTCTTAAGCGGGTGTAAAGTCATTTAACTGTATGCATGTATGTGTGTGGAAGTTAACTTATATAAATATTAAGAACACCAATCTTAGCTCAGTTTTTAAGGATTAATATATAACATATGAGTTATCGTTTTTTTAAATAATTATAACATTATCATATTAATTAATTTAATTCAACAATGAAAAAATAATAACTTATAATCATATGAGTTGATATTCAAAAATTAAGATTGAAAGTTAGTATTCCTAACACTGTTTAATTGGAACTTCACTGCATAATTTATTTCTTTCTAAGTGTTTATAATATCATCACATTAATTTATTGAATCTAACAATGAAAAGATAATAATTTACCGTCACAGGAAGTTCATATTCAAAAGTTATTATTATAGTTGGTTTCCTAATGCTGTTTAGTTGGAACATCACTGCATAATTTATTCCTTTTCATTTTTACTTAATTTACAGTTTTTAATTCCGATGGAGTCTTGTAAAAGCACATGTGACTATTATCATAATTTTAGAGTCCTAAATATCTTTGCAAATCAAACGGGAAGAAAACTATTTTCAAAGTTTCCTTTCAAAAATGCAGTTGACTCGCATTTATTCCGTAGGATTTGTTTTTCGAAATAAATATTCCTTAAGTATTATGTGACTTGATTAGTAGTGAAATATTGAGATATTTAATGAACTGTGGATCTCAATGCTGATACTATATCTTTTGCCTTATTCAATCGACTAGAAATTTTTTCTCATAATAATCTTAAAAAAATTCTCAACTGTCCACTTCCAAAAAAAAAAAAAAAAATTTCAACAACTCTTTCTGTATTGTTCAATCCTTGAATCTGATTAATTTTGATACAAATACAATCATACTTTTCTTTTTTGAGAAAATACAATCATGCAATTAAAAAAATAATAATTAGTGGTGCATTTTTAAGGTGTAAAGTTCGAAATTTTTTTAGCGAGTTATATTTGTATTAAGGTGTATATTTATATATTAACACATATTATCTATCAAGACTTTTTTTTGTTGCTAAACTAACAGGTCCACTTAAAAATCACAATAAATATTAAAGTCCTCTTTTTTTTTTTTTTTTTTTTTTTTGCACTAAAAGGTCACTTTCATTCATAAAAAAAAAAAAAAGTTTCTTGTAATTTTGCCCCTTCAAGACTATCCTTTTTTGCAATTTATTTTTATTATTAATAAATTTGAGTGATAGGAATGTGACGGGGGTGTGAAAGAGATATCGATTTACTCGGAATGTCTTAATGTTAAAAAAAAAAAAAAAGATAATAACAGAGTCCTCTTTCATTTGGCTAAAAACAGTTGTAACCACATAAATGTTTAGTTTTTTTTTCCCCTCAATTATTGTTTAGGGAAAAATGCAAGTTTTTTTTTTTTTTTTTCTAAAAAACATGAGGCCGAGTTTTTTGTTTCTTAAAAAAAAAAATTTAAAACGCCACGCTTTGTTTTGTTCAATTCTAGCGTAAAAAAGGAAAAAGAAAAAAGAAAAAAGAAAAAAGAAAAAAGAGGTTTTATTTTGTTCGAGAAGAAAAGTAAAAATGATGGAAACAACCTTTCAAATAAAGATGTTCATGGTTTCTTTTCACCTTTTTGCTTGGATTTTTAACTCTTCAAACTCATCGATTTGAGAGTAAAACCCTGAAAATATTTTAACAATTGATAAAAATCCAGAAATATCTTCTTTTTTAAGAACAATCCGACAAATCTAAGCGAGGAAAAAAAAAAATATATATATATATATATATATATATAAACGTCCAACAAGGTAACCTTGCGAAAGAAAACTCCTAAAAGTTTTAATAGTCATCCCGTACGTCACATATAGAAAAAGAAAATAAAGGCCAAAACAGATGAGACACGTGGTCCAGTGAGTTTCCTTTTTGCCCAGTGTGTCCACTCAACCAAATTACCCTCTCCCCTGCCTGCTGACTTGGCATTTTCCAAAACTTTGATCCCATTTCCCCTCATAACCATAAGTACCAATCTTAGCAGCCTATCGATCTCCTCCTCAGTTCCCCTTCTCTCTCTCTCTCTCTGTCCTCGCACTCTTTCTCTCTCCTCTCTCAGTACCACTCGTCCCCCAGAGTTCTTGGAGAGAGACACACACATGGCCAGCCTCACCTCCCTCTCTTCCCTCCTCCTCCTCCTCCTCGTCCTCGTCGCGGCCGCCGACGGATCGAGCTTCGAGGAGTCGAATCCCATCCGATTAGTCTCCGACGGCCTCCGTGACTTCCACTCCCAACTCCTCCAAGTCGTCGGCGACACCCGCCACGCCCTCTCCTTCGCTCGCTTCGCCTACAAGTATCTCTCTTTTTTTCACCCTCTCCGTTTTCAGATCTCTCTCTTTTTTTTTTTTTTAAATAATTTTCTAAATTGATTTTTTTTTTTTTTTTTGGGAAGGTATGAGAAGAGGTACGAGACTGAGGAGGAGATCAAGCTGCGATTCGAGATATTCAAAGAGAATCTAAAGATCATCAAGTCCTCCAACCGCAACGGATTGCCTTACACTCTTGCTGTTAATCGTAAGCTCTTTTTTCTTTTTTTTTTTTTTTCTTTTTTTCCCTCATTTTTAGCTGTTATCTGTCGAATTTTGTGAGATTTTAGCCGTCGAATAAAGGCTCTGTCGTCTGATCATACGGTCTGAAGTCTCGACCACCGGTAGATGGAGTTAGACGAGGAAATAACAAATTCTTAGTTCTTTTTGAAGAAATTAAACTGTCGTTTAGAGTCTGCTTGGGAGCGATTTCGAAATGATTTTGTTTTCGGTTTAAAAATGGAAACGGGAGTTTTTCGGGCTTGGTTCTTGTGTTGCTTTTGTTGATGGTGATCGACTATGTAATCGCAGAATTTGCGGACTGGACATGGGAAGAATTCAAACAACACAAGTTGGGAGCTGCCCAAAACTGCTCTGCCACCAAAAAGGGCAGCCACAAGCTCACAGATGTTGTTCTTCCTGAGACGGTAAGTCGTTAACTACATCGATCTTGTTCTGTTTTTTGGCACACTAGTTTTGAGAGTAATTGTTCCAGTATTAGTTTCGTCGCGCAATTAACATAACACATCCAAAACCATCACTTTTGGCATCTTAACGAGTGAATTAAATATGGTCAAAGTTGCAATTTATTTGTACTAAGATTATAAATTCAAGAACTGGTGTTTATATGTTTAAGATGATGATTTCTTTTATATTTAACAGAAAGACTGGAGGGAAACAGGCATAGTCAGCCCTGTTAAAAATCAAGGGAGCTGTGGATCATGTTGGACATTCAGGTCAGCCTGAAGTTTGGAAAAGTAGATGTGATAAACGAAAACCAAGTATGTGGCGATGTTCGTGCTTTTAACTTTACGTGTCTGTTCTGCAGTACCACTGGAGCTCTGGAGGCGGCTTACAAACAGGCGTTCGGCAAGGACATCTCCCTCTCGGAGCAGCAGCTCGTGGATTGCGCCGGAGCTTTCAACAACTTTGGATGCAACGGAGGATTGCCATCGCAGGCCTTCGAATATATCAAGTACAACGGTGGCCTTGAGACCGAGGAGGCTTATCCTTACACTGGCAAAAATGGTCTTTGCAAATTCTCAGCAGAGAATGTTGGTGTCCAAGTCGTTAGTTCTGTCAATATCACTCTAGTAAGGGATTTTCAACAATTTATTCACTTTTTTCTCTAATGAAGATGTCTTCTGTAGATTTCTCATACCTTTGGACGTATTTTCAGGGTGCTGAAGATGAACTGAAGCATGCAGTAGGAATCGTTCGGCCGGTGAGCGTCGCATTTCAAGTAGTGAGGGGTTTCCATTTCTACAAGGACGGAGTATTCACAAGCGACACATGTGGAAGCACTTCCCAAGTAAGTTTTTTTTTTTTTTTGCTCTCTCTCTCTTGCTGGTATTAGATTTTAATAGACTGGGATTTGTTAAATATTTGTATAAGTTCATGTTTGGTATTCAAGAATCATCTCACTGTTGGTAGTCCAAAATCTATATCTTCGTAATTTGAGGGTACGATTACTTAGAATAAAAAGAACGAAAGATAATAGTGATTCCCATTTACTTGTAAAATTAGTAATGAGATTTTACTGAGCTTCACAAATATGGAAAATAAAGAAAGGGAATGTCTTTGCATCCGTTCGATATTTCTTTTTTCATTTTGTTTTATTTTTTCGGTAATCACTCAAAATAACACAAGTCTCAGGAGATAGATTGACCACAAGGCTTCTGGTATTGATTATTTGTTGAAGGAAATGAATATCAAATTTACTTAACATGGTAGTTAGATTGATATGATTACAATTCTCAACTTTAGTACATGATGCAGTGAATTTGATTGTTTCTCTTTACGCTATTAAATAGACAAGTAACTGATAGAAAGAGAATGAATGATTCACATTCTTATTAATTTGCTAATTACTATCCTTTCCAATCTCGTTTGTCTATATCATTACATTTCTTTACGGTTTGATAGACGCGCCCTTAATTTATTGCAGGATGTGAACCATGCTGTTCTAGCAGTTGGGTATGGAGTGGAAAACGGTGTGCCATACTGGCTCATCAAGAACTCGTGGGGAGCAGATTGGGGTGTAGATGGCTACTTCAAGATGGAGCTGGGAAAGAATATGTGCGGTGAGTTTTTCTAGCCACTTTAAGAGAGAGTGAGAGAGAGATATATATATATCTATATATATGCCAAATTAATGAAAAAGAATGATTTATACACCAACTTGAGGCTAAAATTCCAAAGATATTTTGTCTTTGATTCTTTTGTGTAGAGGTTGATTAAAACTAATACCGAATATACTTTTATGACTATGTTGACAGGTGTTGCAACTTGTGCGTCATACCCCATTGTCTAACTTAGTGAGTTAGATGGTTTCTCAAGTAAATGGTGGGCCCGGGTGGGTGATTTGCTATATGGACTTTTTTAGCTTGTTTGAGCGTGGAAATATCGCATGCCTCTCCGCAGTTGTAGTGGTCTATGGTTTAATAATTTGATGTACACAATAAGATTCTATACGAAGTCATTATTATTACGGTCGTTGTCAGTGTAATTGATAAGCAAACAAAAAACCTTTGTCTTTTTTTTTTGTAAATTAATTTATTATCTTTGCACCTAAAGAACAAGTAAATAAATGCATTAATATTTTGTACTAGATAATCTCATACCACCCTTTCTTCAACGCTCTAAGCAAAATCAATTAGTTGAAAATCACCATAGAATATTTCTTCATCATACGACATGATGGGGATTGGTGATTAAACCCAAACCTTTTGGAGAAACTGCTCTACTCATTTTATCTTTGCTTGGCACTGCAACTTGATATACATAAACTCGAACGGTATAATTGATAGCCTTTTACACTTCTGATACCAACCTATATATTATGCAATTTGTCGTTTCTTCTGTGTTGAAAAAGTTATCACGGCATTTAAAATTAAAATATCACACTAATCAATGCAAAATATGACAGATCATTATGTGATCATTGATCCAAAAAAGTTGATATAATTGATATATGACATTTTTTAGCCGTTTTGGAGGTGGTCCCAAAAGGATCCGGCGCCTCAAACACATCATCGATAGATATTAACTCCAACGGTAGTATATAAAGCCTCTTATACTTCTGATACCAACCTATATATTATGTCAACTGTCATTTTTCATGTGTTTGAAAATGTTATCACGTCAATTAAAATTAAAAAATTATCTATCAATTAAAAAAAAACAACTCATAATATAATAATTGGTATCAAAAGAAACGAGAGTAATAGAGTGACCTTAATATTTCTCTTAGTATCAAAAAGTTGATATAATAATTGATATTTATAACCATTTTACCATTTAGAGGTCGTCTTAACAAGAGCCTGAGGCTCAAAACACACACGAGGCCCACTTTTATGCCATTCGAGCCCCCATGGCATTTCTGCTCTTAAAATAATGTTCCAGCAACTAGGGGTGAATATCATGTGGGTTAAGTGGATTTTTGGGATTTTTCAACCCATGGAAAAAGTTCTAACCCACCCAATCAATCTAGGGTTTAGAATCAATTAAGTCGGGTTGAATTGGGTGGGTTGATTGAGTTAAGCATATAATAAAACAAAACTAAAAACACAATTTTAAATAGAGTAATTGGTCAAAATGATCCCCAAACTCTTAAGAAGGTGACTATTTGGTCTCTGTTTTTTTAATTTGGACTAAGATGACCCTTAATGCTCTAAATGTTGGCAATCTTAATCCTTTCCGTTTAATTCCGTTAAGTTTCTAATTTAAGATAATCCAACAGTAATTAATTTAATAAAAATAAACAATTATTAAAAACTTAAAATAATCTCTCTTTCCTTTCTCTCTCTCCCTCTCGCTCTCTCTTCATTTCCTCTCCTCAAATCTAAGATTGGTGACGAAGAAGCAGGGGTGGGCATGAGTTTGGTGAACGGTGAGGGGGCCGAGATTGGCAAGGGCTAGGCTGGGTTCGATGACGGAAAAGAAAGAGGTTCGGCGATGGAGAAGGGGTGGGGGTGGCGACCGAGTTCGACAGCGATTAGGTTTTGAGTTCGTCTTCTCCTCTGGGTTTTGAGTTCTATGAGATTGGGTTGGGTTTTGAGTTCCTCCTCTTTTTTTTTTTGGGGGGGGGGGGGGGGGGGTTTGAGCTCTATAGGAGTGGGCTGAATTTCGAGTTCTTATTTTGGTTTTGGGGGGGGGGGGGGGGGGGGGGTTTATTGGGTTTGGCAACAGAGGAGAGCCAAGGGGAGGGTGGGTTCAACAACGTCGAAAGGGGGCTACGTCGATTGAGTTCACTCGGGGGTAGGAGGGCTTGACAACAGAGGAGGGGGGACAGTTCTCAATTCTCACTCTCTATTTTTTTTTTCCTTTTTTGCTTTTTTTTTTAATTGGTTTAGCGTATTGTTTTTAATAAGGATGTTTTGGTCTTTTAATGGTTAATTGAACTCATGTGACAAATCACGTAACCTTTGACGTTGAAAACTTAACGGAATTGGATGAAAATGACTAAGATTGTCAATATTTAGATAATTTAAGGTCATCTCGAAAAGGAAAAAAAAAAAAAAAAAAAAGGAACCAAACCGTCACTTTCAAAAGAATTTATGGACCATTTAGGACAATTACTCTTTTAAATAAGAAATGTGTAGAAAAAATAACAAATTTGTAACATATTTTTTATACCAAGATAAAATCTAATTCAATTGTCTAAAATTACAATAAAAACAACTACAAAAAATAGAAGATTAACAATGCAAGTTTAAATATTTACGTTATAAATCATAGTATAAAGTAATTAATATAAGTAAATTATATTTTAAAACCATAAAATAACTTGTGTGGATTGGGTTTATGTCAGGTCGCTAAATTTGAACCCAATCCAACCGAATGAAAACTCGGGTTTGATGGGTTGGGTTAAGTGTAAAATCTAGTTAAATCGGGTTGGGTTCAGGCGGGTCAATCGGGTTACATATTTTTTGTTCACCCCTACCAGCAACCAGAGACACAAAAAGGCAGCCATGAGCCTTTTTTATTCCCTCAAATATTTGGAGAAAACGAAAGTAAAATAAAATCAAACTTATCGAACTAGGACCCAAATTTTGTGATTCTGCAGTTTTATATGATGCGCGCTAAATGGCCAGCCTGCTGCAATTTAAATCGAAAAAATAGCTACATCAAAAAGACAAGAAAAGAAAAAAATCATGTTTAGTTGCCTAATTCTCCCATCAGATTTATTGCATCGCGGCAAAGAGCAAGTACGATCAGAAACAAAGTGTAGACTAAAACTAGATTAAAAAGAATCAATTTAATTCGTTGCAACTAAGTCAGAAGCTTTATGTCGGAAATCAAAATTGAACTCAGTAAAATTTTAAAAAAAAAAAAAAATGTAATGGTAGTCAATTTCGAAATAACATTACCTGCTAACAACATCAGGAAGCAGGATGGACGGTTCAGGTGATCTACTAAACACTGTCAATCCGAAAATTATGTTTCACCAAAGGCTGTGTATTTGGTGGATTATTCCTTGTACCCGAGTGAATGGAAATCTCATCCGATTGTAGGAGAACGTCATACGTCCCTAAAGAACACCAAGATGAAGTCTGCTACACTTTTCTATGGTAACAAGAATCCAGTCACACACTATCAAACCGAAAGCATTGTTCAGAATTCAACCTGCAGTCAAGGAAAAAGAAAATGAATCAAACAAAGAAGTTGTTATAAACAAGAAAAATTAAAATCAATAGAAGGAAGTTGTCTTGCAATTAGTGAAAGAAATATATAATTAGGTCATAATAACTGATTATTGAAACGGTACTTACTGGTTCTTGACGGCCACAAAATGGACACTTTGCACTTGGCAATTGATACAATTATGAAGAGGAGTATTTGGACTGACAGAACCAACGGGTGTGGTTTTTGCGCCAGCCATTCAGTCATACAGCCAACGGCATCTCAGCATTTGCTCTTAAATGATTACTTCTTAAACACCAAGTACCCAAGTTTAGATCCTCGACTGCAGTTTTTTTAATGCGAAAGGCCTCATCAGGCATCCCAGCCTTCATGAGACGAGATATCAAACAGTTGACAGTTATCTTATCAGGGGCACAACCAATTGCCATCATCTTGTTAAAAACACCAATTGCCTCTAACATTCTGCCTTTCATACAATTCCCAATGATAAGAATGGTAAATGTCACTTTGTCAGGTTTACATCTCTTATCCTCCATCTCCGCCACAATCATGTTTGCCTCATCAACATTGCCCGCCTTGCAAAATCCATCAATTACGGGGTTATATGTAAAAGGCTGCGGAACAATGTTTGTACTATTTAATTGCCTCAGCAAATCACGAGCCTCATGTAGTCTATTAACCTTGCACAGAGCATGGATAACAACAGAGAAAGTATACCCATTTGGAGCCACATTTCTGGTGTATTCATCTCACGCCAAAGCTTCAAACCTTCGTTAAGATTCCCAGCTCGACAATAGCCATCAATCAGAGAAGTAAAAGTGACAACATCCGGACGACAACCATTAAAGAGCATCTTATCATACAAAGCCATTGCTGAAGCCATGTCACCAGCCTTACCGGATCCATTAATAAGAGCATTAAAAGTGAATGCATTTGGTTTAATTCTTGAATTTACCATCTTATCAAAAAGGAAAGTCGCATCCTCCATCCGACCCAACTTGCAATAACCAGATATAACCGATGTAAAAGTTATAACATCAGGCGACAATTCACTTTTAGACTGTACTTCCCTCAGTAAGTCGCAGCCTCTATCAACCTCATTATTCCTACACAACCCACTTATTATTGTGTTATAAGTAAAAATATCTGGAGAACAACCGAACTTCCTCATTTCGTTAAAAAACTCAAAAGCGGTATTGACTTCTCCTACTCCACATAAACCCTTAATTAGAACATTGAAAGTCCAGGTATCCGGTTGAAAATGCAAAGCTATATTTTTTCGAAACAAAGAAACTGCCGAAGCCATGTCACCAGCCTTACCATATCCATCAATGAGAGCATTAAAAGTGGCTGCAGTTGGTTTGATTCCTGAATTCATCATCTCAGCATAAAGGGAAAAGGCCTCCTTCATCCTACCCAATTTGCAATAACCAGATACAACCGACGTATAAGTCACAACATCTGGCAAAAGCTCACTTCTCGACCGTAATTCCCTCATTAAAGTGCAAGCTCTATCAACATCATTACTCTTACACAACCCACTTATCAACGTGTTATACGTAACAATGTCTGGAGAACACCCAAACT
>CM046383.1:14040962-14058540 GCA_025413485.1 Ficus microcarpa | reverse complement strand
TTTGTTTTGAATTGATCTTTTCTGGTTCCTACCTATGCGAAACAGACTTTTAAACACGAACTATTTTTATGATAACTTAATATAGAAGAAAACATGCAACACAACTTGAATGAACAAAGATCAAATTCCCCTAATCCCCACCGTTGACTGGGCCAAAAATTAAAATACAGCTAAGATGCTTCGTCCTCTTCTATTTGTTTCTTTTTGTTTTTGTTTTTGTTTTTGTTTTTTTTTTTTTTTTTTTTCCTTTTTTGAGAAGAAAATACAGCTAAAATACTTATCATTTTTTTGGCCCCACCCTTAGCCCACTAATAAGTTGCAAAATCAAGTTCTCCAGTACCACTCGATTGACACACACCACCTTTTTTTTTTTTTTTTTTTTTTAATTTCTTTTCTTCTTTCAACTTGTGGAAATCATTGTTATCCTTTCCTTATCATTTATTTCCGAATAATTAGAAGCAAGTTACTCTTTTCATTCGGATAATATTAAATTCTTCCCCCATTTATCCAAAAAAAAAAAAAAGTTAATTTCTTCCCCATGTCACGTCTCAAATAATCATAAAATGAACCTCAAAGTCTTTCAAGGGCATAATCAATTGCAAAATTTCTTAAGGTCCTAGTTGTAAGCATTATAAACAGCTCACCTTATTTTTTGGAAGCTTTTTAGGATATTGTATGTTAAGTATTAACTCACATCCAAACCAAAAAAAAATTGCAAAAATGGATAGAATAATCATGACGGTTTAAAATAAAACCCTATCGGTGGGTTATTTATCATACTTTATTATAAAATTCTGGCTCATTTCTTGTTTCTTGTGCTTTACGATTGGATTTTCTTATAAATAAGAAGGAAAATTTTATATTATGAATCATATTTTTTTTTATTTTATCGACAAATATTATAATTTTTAGTCGTGATATCAACTTTTCAAACTATAGTTGGAAACAATTTCTTCATATTATGTTGTAAATTTTTAATGTATATCTTTGTAAATCATATGTTAAAAAATTAATCAGACGCTTCAAATAACAGTGCCTATCAATTCATAAAAGTAATCGTACAGTAAAGTTGTCAAATAAGAATACGATAATTTTTTAAATTTAAATTAGGGGAAAAAAAAAAAAAAAGGAGAATAAGCCAGGTCAGCAGGCCGGAGTGTAGAAAAGAAACTAGCAAAGGCTCTTGGCTGGCACTGAAAGAGAGACAGACAGAGATGACAGACTGGCAATAGCCAAGTCAAGCACAGAAGAGAGAGACTCTGTCTCTCTATATACGTTTCTATTATATATAAATATATAATATATATATATATACATATATATATATTGTTTTGTAATTCTGTGGGTGAATTATATTTCCTTCTTTCTCCAACGTTTTTCCCCAGTTTTCCCACCTTGGATTCTGATACAGCAACCGACACAATGAGTCTTTTTGGTCTCGGAAGCAGGTTCTATTTTCTCTCTTTCTCTCCTTTTTTTTTTTTCCTTCTAAGAAGAGTGTTTGATTTCTTGTTTTCTCATTGAATTTTCTTCACTTGTGATAAGATTATCATTTTTTTTTTTTTTGCGGATTCTGAATTCAACCTCTGTTTCTTAACCATTTTCAATCATTATGCTTCTGGAATTTTTGACTCTAAATGGGCATTCAACGAAATATCAAAATATCATATTCTTTAATATCAGTTTAATTTTCTTGGCAAATCTTGATAAGTTTTTTCAATTTTTTTTCTTCTTGAATCTTTCTGAATCCTTGCTCTGCTTCATATAACAGAAACCAGAAAACATTTCGTCCCAAAAAGAGTGCTCCTTCAGGAAGTAAGGTTGGTCTAATAATTCATGTTTTTGTGTTTTCTTTCTCTGATTTCCTACTATTTTTATGGATCATACGAGGCCTAACGTCATGCAAATGTTACAAAAATATATATATTCTATATATACATATGTATTATGTATATGAAAATGCAGGGAGCTCAACTTCAGAAGCACATTGATGCTACTTTGGGAAGTGGGAATCTGAGAGAAGCTGTAAGACTTCCTCCAGGAGAGGATATAAACGAGTGGCTAGCAGTCAACAGTAAGATCTTCTAATTCATCAACATATATACACATCTATACACACACACACACACGCACACACACATATATTTGTTAGTTTTTATATGACAAATCTTTGTTCATTTGATTGCAGCCGTAGACTTTTTCAACCAAGTGAACATCCTCCATGGCACTCTAACTGAATTCTGCACGCCGACCAATTGTCCGACCATGACGGCGGGACCAAAGTATTTCTCTTGATCCTCTACCAAACTTCTTTTTTCTTTTCTTTTCTCTCTGTCGAATTTTCGGTAACAACTAAAGGGTGTAGATTATATGACTAAATTTTTGTTCCAAGTTTGTTTAAAAATTTATGCTCGAATTGATTTTATATCTTAAACTTAAATTTTTCATCTCAATTTTTGATTTTTTTTTTAAATCAATAAAAATCATAATTACTTTTTAAAAAATCAATCAACTCAAACTTAAAAATTTCAACTCAAACCGTTTCACTAAAAATTTCAACTTGTTCTTAAATTACTATCCCAGGTACGAGTATAGATGGGCAGATGGAGTGACAATCAAGAGACCGATAGAGGTTTCTGCTCCGAAGTACGTCGAGTACTTAATGGATTGGATTGAAGTACAGCTAGATGACGAACAAATTTTTCCTCAGAAATTGGGTATGTGGAATTTGCTTGGGGTAGAAATTTTGTCATGTTGAATTTTACACGTTAACCAAAGACAACACTGTTTTTGTGCTACAGGTACTCCGTTTCCGTCAAATTTCCATGACGTCGTGAAGACGATCTTTAAGCGCTTGTTCCGTGTTTATGCGCACATCTATCACACTCATTTCCAGAAGATCGTTAGTCTGAAGGAAGAAGCTCATCTTAACACATGCTTCAAGCACTTCGTTCTGTTTACTTGGGTAAGTTGTCTCTGTCTTCGAGTTTTTCGTAAGTCACGACGAGGCATATCACATCATAATCATATCTGATTAAGAAAAATATGACAATTTAACGTAATTTGATTAAAATCTGATCAATAATCCTATACTTATAATGCAGGAATTCTGCTTGATTGATAGAGGGGAGCTTGCACCACTTTACGATCTTGTTGAGTCTATTCTACAGCTCTAGTTAGTGCAATTATATCGTTGCCTCCACTTTTTCTTTTCTTTTTTCTGGGAATTTTTTTTTTTTTTTTTCCTTCTTCTTTGGGGAGAGGGGATTTGGGTAGAAAGAGTGGAGTAATTTATAACTATAAATTTTCTTGGAATGTAATTTTGTTGGAATAGGATTCTTTTCTTCCTTCAACTTGTTAAACTGTTCATATATCCTTGTCTGTGATGACCTTAATACTTTTGTGAATTAAAAGTGACGGTATTCCCTGTTCTTGTTCGAAGAACATTAAACAAAAAAAAAAAAAATTTTTTTTGGGGAATCGGTCGCTCTGGACAGAAACTGAATAATCTAGGGGCTTGTTTGTTTGGAGGGTCAGTGAAGGTGAGAGAAAATACAATAATTTAAATATTTTAAAAAAAAAAAAAGTCGGCATTCAAAAGCTTTGGACCCGTTTTGTATTATTTTTATTTGTTTTAAAATGATTTTATTTTTGGTATGAAAATAAAAATGAGAATACTTTGAAAATAATATTGAGATCGTTTTTAAAATTGTACATGATTATGTTTTTAAAAATATTGATTTTGGTATAAAAAAATGTGAATTGTGTTTAAGTATGTTTTAAAAAACATGTGTCAAGTTATATAACTTTAAAACTGAAAATGAAGATAAAATAATTTTTAACCTGTTTTTATTTCCTTTAAAATACCATTTTCAACATTTTTTTTGTTTTCATTTTATTTTTCAAAGCATTTGTCAAACAAAAGTTATTTAGGAAACGTTTTCATTTTCACTCTTCTAAAGATATGCGAAAACATTCCTAAAAAGAATTGAAAACGGAGCCAATCGGGCCCTCGTGTTCAACCCCTCCGCTTCCAAACAAGCAAGCACTGGGTTGTTCACAATTAACTACACACGTGCGTTTTTGTTGTTTACAATCTCCGATAATTTTTATTTTAGTGTTGCACGTGCTAAAACATAATAAAGTTAAATTGCAGCATACCCAGTTCCACATCTAGTCCAGAAGGAAAAGCTTCAAAGCTTGTGTATGATGAGATTGCAGTTCTCTTTTCAATTGAATCAAGATCTCTTGTCCCAAATTTCCTATCTCATTAGTTGTCCTTCCAATAGTATTACGATATATCATCTGAATTTAAAAATTTAATCATATGAAAAAAAATACTAAAAATTCTTGAACAAATTGATGAGTAATTAAAATGTTATTAAGAGGACAGTTATTGAGACAGAAAAACGAGACAGTAGATCTGGATTCTTTTTAAGTTCATTCTCAGTCCCCATTTAGATCATATGTTTGAAAAGTAAATTTGAGCAGTAAATTTAAGACTCTGACCAATTTTTTTGTAACACGAGCTTTGAAAAGTCAATATGAACAGTAAATTTAAGACTCAGGACCATTTTTTTGTAACACGAGTTATAAAAAGAAGCCGATGTAACGGTCACACACCCCGTACATGAATTTTAGAAGTTGGGCTATGTTTGGTGGAGCATTTCAAAATGCTCATTTCAAAATATTTTTTGTCTTTTTTCTTAAAAGTTTTTGTCTTTTTCCCAAAAAGTTTTTTGTCTTTTCTGAAAATTCAAAAAAATTTACTATTGAAACTAAAAAATCTCAACTCAAACTACTCCACCAAATACACTCTTAATGTTATAGTGACACACCCGTAGAACTTAATGTTAAGCCACAAATGAGGCATATCAAGGGTAACAATGAAAAGAAAATGACAATGAAATTAAAATACCATAAAAACAATTTTCGTTCTATTATAAAATCTGGTTGTACATTGCAGTTCTTTATCATCTGTTGTGTTCCCATTGTTATTTTTTAAATTCAATAAATGGATTACATGCTCTAAATCCTCCCGCAAAAAAGGAAAAAAAATACAAAAAGATATAGTGGCAATTGTTTTCCACAAAGAGAATATTCTATTCTTGGTATAAATGTTTACTTTAGCAGTTATATAATGTGAATGTATCTGGTATGACCTTCAATTATAGTTGCCATTGTTCCCAATCTTCTAGTATTAATTCCACACAAGCTTCAAGAACTCTTAAACAAGTGGGTAGGTAATTGCCTACCGACGTAAACATTCTCACCCGAATTCGGAAAGATTTGCCATTTTTGCAAGGCCAATGTCTGAATGAATCGTGAAGTGTTGTGTATAGCTTCACATGCCGGTTAATTCGCACCATGAAACAAAACGGAAGCACCAGTCAGTCTACCTTTCATTTTTCACTCCCTTGTTCACAAATACATCCAGGAAGGGGATTAGCATAGAAACTCTCCTCCAGCTTTGGAAACTCTCCGGACTCCCTCAGATATGGAGCCCCCCGACTCTGTCTTTATGAAGCTTCTTTACTTTGGAGCTGAATTTCTTCCAAGATAATTTTCCCTCGTCTAATTGATCGACAAGTTTCACAAAATTCATCCTGCAAAAGTAACAAAATAACGATTACTGTCTATGGTACATATAACGCATAAATATCGTTATAGATACTCGTATCGGTTGCAGAATTACTTGTCAGGATTGATAGTCTTCTTAAAGTTCTCGTAACGTCTGTGTCCTTGAACTGCCTTGGCCATGTTCCCATCGTATGTGTAAACAAACACATCACTCTGGAGAGCAACCACATAATCTATACCAGCCAACATATTCTGGTGGTTTTTTGAGCGGTCTCAGCTCATCTTCGGTAGCAAGAGTCGAATGAGAGAAGATGTTGGGGAAGTCATCATTAAGATATTGCATGCTTCCATTTCCATAAGCTTCACCAGCTACCAAGTAAATCCTGGTATCGGATGGAAAACCCAATCCTCTGAGTAAAAGTGAAGTCTCCCTAGGGGTCAATGGGCAGCCACCAAGCAACCTTCTCTCCGTCCCATTAATCTCTTTTTCCTTCCAATGGCTGACTTCGTAACGCATTTTACGTAGTTCCTCGTCTTCTTCTGCTGTCAAATTGTGACTGCATCCTGTAAATGCAAGCATATCCTTCTCATACCTACGGTAACAAAGAAACGGTTACAATTCTGGATAAGAAGGGAGGTAAAATTTACGAATTGCAAAAACTCAAGCCATAAAAAATAACAATTACTTGCCTCAAATGCAAAGCAAGATATGGGTTTCCATCCTGTCTCATTCTAGAAACCAAGGTGGTTCCAAGTTCTTCAATCTGAGCTGAATACTTTAGTGCCTTGTAATTGACACGACACCTCAGCTGTTGTATGGTATTTGAAATACCGTTGTTGGCAAGCCGAGAATCCGTATGAGTAAAATAAACAACTTTGTGCTGCTTCAGCAGAGGTAGGACCTTTGTCTTATAATAACTAGCCTGAGCATAAAAACATGAATCAGCTGATAGTAGTCGCACAAATGAGATAAGGTAAGAAGTAGCTTATGCTTAGCTTATATGGTAGCTAGAGGTCTTCAGTGAAGCATAACCACTTTTACATACATTTGACCACGATATCGGCGTTTTCATGAAAGGCTCAATTTCAGCAAAGGCGGGTGGTAATGTCTCAACTATGTGGACATCATCCTTCAACGTCTCAATAAAGTGCCGCCAATCAAAAAGATCTTTAAAGCCGCTGCATTGTGTACATATCGTAGTTAGCTCTGGCAATAATATCACTGAAGCAGCAAATATGGCTTTCCAAATAATGCGTTTATATAACTTCAACTCTAAAAAGCAAAGTACTAGAAGGTGATAGACACATTGCCAAGGGAAACCAACAAACATTTCACAATCCGATTATTCAATCCAGCGTCAGAAGCACAGAACAAAACTGACCTCTCATCAGCCCAGTAGGAGGAGTGATCGAGTGACGGAAGGACAAGAGTTGCCTTCATGATCTTTGCAACAGCAACCATATCGCAAATCTGCACTCTAAATTATTCATACATAAGATCATAGCTAAATTTATGGCCACGGCTTTCTTTAACAACAAACTAAAAACACACAATAGCCAGACCCCAAATCTCATCTGATTCAAGCCACCATTAGCATTTATAAGGAGGTACCCATTGGTCTTCAAATCCAGCCCTGCAAAGGATCAAGCGACAAACGAGAACAAAATTCAAAACTCGCATAATCAAAAATGGAACGCAAACGCACGAGATACTTTGTTAAGTAAGTTGCGTACTTTTTTTATGAATCGGCTGGTCAATGCACTGGGTGAAATTCTCACTGTTGGGCCTGGACCAGATACCTGAGTACTGAACAAGAAGTGAATTTTCCAAGTGATGAACAAAACAAATCTTCTGTCGGGTTTTATAGCTTAAGTAATCAGATTATCGAACCAAGAAAATATCATGTAGAGAAAACTTACTTGATCCTTGCTCTTCTGGCTATCAACTACTACACCAGTTGACACCATCATCAGAGTTCGCTCAACATCGGTTCCTTTCTCCCTATATACGTAATCTTTAGAGACTTGGTCCATCATGGGTAGACGAGACATCGAATCAGATGAATCCTAGAAAGAATAGGGAATGTCCGAATTTAGCCAATACATATACATACATATATTACATACACATATAACAAGCCTAAACGCAAACACATAAAAGATAAACACAACAAAACTCATACGTAAAAAAAAAGATACCATTTCAAAGAAAATGAAAGTTACATTTGTGAAGAGAATTAGGATATGTTCTTATTCTTATTACTAAGTCAATCATCATTATCCCCTGCTTTTCAGCTTTATTTTGGTATCTTTCTAGAATTATATTGTTTTTTTTTTTTTATATCCAACACAAAAAAGAACTTAGTCAAACAGAATCCAAAGCACACCCATTTTTAGAAGCTATATGCATATGTGTGTGTGTGTGTGTGTATATACAAACACGAAAGTGTAATTTTTTTTTTTTTTCTTTTTTTAAGGAATTTATAAGAATTAGGAAGAGAGAAAGAACCAACCCGATCGGAGCCAGCTCGTTCAATGGCGGATCCGAACCAGCCAGTGGCGCAAATCTTCAACACGCCGAGAAACAAACAGAGACCACAGAACACCAAGAACATCCAATGCCCGAGCTTCTTCTTCTCCCTCAGCCCCAAATCCACAACCACCGATCCAATTCGCTTCCTCAGCGCGAATCTATGCCTCCTCTCCAACACCGAGTCGAATCCGTCGACGGAGCAAAGACTATTACCGATTTCAGATCTAGGCGAGTTGAGCTGCAGCTCAATCTCGTGGTGAGGACTCAATCCGCTTCCGTTGCTTCCTCCTCCGCCGCCGCCATTGTTTCCGGTTCCGCCGCCGCCGCCATTGCTTCCGGAGCTGTTCGCGTTGCGCTTGAAGGAGTGGGCCCGGCGAGTCATCGCACCGGAGAACCGCGGACTGTTGACTCGCTGGGAGACGCCATCATTGGTGCTGTGTTGGTGCTGGTTGTGGTGGTGGTGATGGTGGCCCATGTCCTGCATATCGCGATCACTGCTGCTGGTTCTTGGCCGGAGACAGAATCGCCATTAACGAACCAGATAAAGCTTCGCTTCAGGTTTATTACTATCTAGCTCTTAAACGCCATCGTTTTTGTCTTCTGCGTCCCTCTGAAATTGGGTTATGAAAAATGAAATGGAAAGAAAACGTGTATTTGCGCGTTATTCAATGAATGAATAATGAAAAAGTCGGATCCTAGTTTCCATTTAAAATATAAAATATAAATATACAATATTTTATGAAAATGGAATTCTTCCGGCAAATTAATATTTTTTTAATATATAAATTTACGTCAAATATGGGAAATATCAAATATGACAAAGTGACGGCCAGTGGGGTTTGTTACTGAGCTTTTTCATTTTTTATTTCATTTTTATTCTATTTACTTGAATAAATTTTGGGGTTTTTTTTGACTCGATTTTAAATGGTAAAAGGTTGGTGAGTGTAATAAGGTAATTCTGATTCTTACCAAACTCAACTCAAATCGTCGTATGTGCTTTTTAGCAAACTTGAATAGGATTTATGAGAAATTAAAAAGGGCATTCCATTATTCTTCCTTTAAGAGCGTCCATGAAAAAAGATAAGGGTATCCGTGGATTAGTTTATACGGATTAGATTTCAATCCGTAAATCAATTTATGATATTTGAATTGGGATTTTCTTAATTCATAACCAATTTATGAAGCTTCCAATTCAATTCAATCCGTAAATCTCGATTAACACGAATTCAATTCAAAAAATCCAAATACTAAAATATAAAAATATAATGCTTTAATATAAAATAATTCAATAAAAGTACAATACAATTAACTTTAAGTTTTTAACCATTAACGAAATTGTAAATTACAGTATATAAAAACAATTAAACTTGGATTAAACTCAAAATAAAATATTCATACTAATCAACTTAATTAATTATTACATCAAGTAATTCAATAGATTAACAAATTACACGGATTGAGAAATCTCAATCCGTAATCCAATCTATAATATTTGATTTGGAAAAATCTCAATTTATAAATAATTCATTAGTCTCTCAACCTAATCTAATCTAATTATAAAACTTTCTCAATAAAAGGGTCAAATTGAAAGGGCAAATAATAGATATTAGGGGTGACGAGAATGAAAATGACAGGACTAAGTGCCAAATATTTTTAGTAAAATAGAAAACAAAAAAGTAAACAGAATCCGAATCATTAAAAAAAAAAAATTTTTTTTAAAAGGTCTAACTAGGCAAATCTTCAAGGTAATTGATGTAGAGGAAGATTTAACTTATTGAGGGTCGTCATCTCTCTATATTTATTCATGTTTGCCGGTGAAAGCTTATTTATGCGTCAATTGGAAATAAATACAAATAATCGAAAATGACTTATTAAAGCCTTGTTTGTTTTTTTTTTTTTTTTCCCTAGTGGTGCGTACTTCCAAAAGCTTTTGTATAAATATATATATATATACATATATGTGTATATAAATTGGATGTTTGTTCCATCTCAAGTTTTCTTGTCATTTTTCTCGCCGGAGCTGAGTTGTTTTCGTGTTCTTTTTGCCGTTCACCGGCATAATTTTGGATTTTGTGTTAACTAGTATTACTTATGTTATTATTGTTTCCAACTAGTGAAAGTTCTTTTCCACCAAAATAGAAGATCTTGACTACTTTTCCTTTGGAATTTGAGAGTGAAAGGATTAGAATTCAACTTTTTTTTTTTTTTGATAAAATCAAATATAAAACTATTATTAGATTATATTTACAATCATAAAAATATGTTGATGTAGTATTATAGAAAAATAATAAACTATAAAGGGAAAGGGTGGAAATTTTTTTAATATATATTTTTTGAAATGTATAAGGGCGGAATTTTCAACATAATATTAAAAAATGTAATTTTGAATATTATGGATTTTGATTATTTTCTTTATTGATTATATTTATTGACGTGATAATAGTCAAAAGAAAATAGAGAGAATTAATAATATTCATGAAAGTAGTGACTAAGGGGTGTTTGGTGGAATAATTTGAGTTGAGATTTTTAAGTTTTAATAGTAAATTTTTTTGAATTTTCAGAAAAGACAAAAAAATTTTTGGGAAAAAAATAAAAACTTTTTGAGAAAAAGATTAAAAAAATTTTGAGATGGGTGTTTTAAAATTATGTCAAACATCCTGTAAAAAAAAAAATACCACTGGCCGTACACCACAGGCACAGGCGCAGCCCACCAATATTGACTTTGCTTGTTTTTTATATAATTATTTTTACTGAAAATCCAATATTGACTTGCTGTGGAAACTGGGAAACTGGGAAACTGGAATCTGGAAAGACAATAGTGCGATTTTTTTTTTTTCATTTTATTATTTAGTTTAGATTTTTTTTTTTTTTTCAGTTTTAAAAGAGATGGTTATTAGCTGTGACTGGTTTAGGTAATTAAACTAATTAAATTCTGATCTACGAGGAGAAAAGTGGCTGCAAAACTTAGAAAACAATTCAGATAGTTGTCTGATTATGATTTTTTTTAATTAGAAAAAGCAATGCATTGCGAGCCGAATGATACGACCATGTGATTGCTATAGTGGGTCATAAAGTTTGGGGCCCCCACAGGAAAATTCTCGAAGCTGACTAAGTTTGGCATTCAAATGATTGGATTCAGCATTAAAATAAAAATTAAAAATAAACCCCACAACCCCACCTGATTGGCTACAATAAAGGACGTAACCTCTCTTCTTCTTCCTTTTTTTTTTTTTTTTTTTTTTTTTTCCCAGTTTCTACAATCAGATTAGATCTCTTGTTTATTCTATTGCAAATTTTTTTTTTTATTTTAAGCAATAGATTAATTTCTTAAAAATATGATATATGACTTCACTCTAAAATAGTTTTGTGACCCTTATAAAGGTGGATAGATTGACAAAAGAGAGTGACGTATTCGTTAGTCTTTTCATTTGTTCACTTAGGTTCGAATCCCGTGAAATTCCTGTAAGACCTCCACTCCAGCTTTGATTGTGATAGCATTGAGTTTGTGGTGTTCTGGGTAAGCTTTGGATTGACTACTGTAAGAGGTTGGATTAAAAACCCACCTCTTGATCTCACCTGTAGGGTTGAAATTTAGATGATGATGAGATCACCATCAGAATTTTTTTGCTTTCAACCAAAAAAACTTAAAAATAGTTTTGTGTGTAGCACTATAAATTTTTAATGTAAATATTTGCAAATCAGATAGTTAAATAATTAATTTAATGGTTACGACAATAAGTCTTATTAATACATTAAACATGAGGTCTTATTGTAAATATTTATAAATCAGATTGTTAAATAATTAATTTAATAGTTAAGATAATAATTCTTATAAACCAAGAGGTCTTATTGTGATTTTTTTTCCCCCCCTTTGTTTTCCCATGAAGTGCTAAAAGACTACCATAACCGATGAATAAATATAGTGAGAGGATGGTCATTGTTAATTAAAGGATTGATTTCGTTTTCTGTCCCTAATTACAGGTCTAATATTCTTTTACTCTCTAAATTTTAAAACGTCTTAAAATAAATATTCGAGTTATTAATTTATTCTATATAACAATCTTTCTTTTCAAAATAATATTAAACACTTCTTATTGTTTGATGATTGTTGGATTTAAAACTCATGTTTGTTACAACTTACAAGATAGAATTTGGAGCTTTTCTATTGTAGATCATTTCTATCATAAATGTACATTTCTAAATATTAGATTAATCAAAATGATATGGTATATGTAGTGGTAGCCATGGCCTAATGGTAATTTCATATTTGAGTTTACTAGCAAGTATAGAGTTCGAATCCCTTCACTTTCAAGTTCAAAAGTAAAAAATAAAATAAAATAAAATAAAAAGATATAGTATTATTTTCCCTAAATTTGTCATCTTTTGATAACTTACTACGAAACTTTTAATTTCAACAATTTACGCACTGAAAGTTGAGAGGACACATTGCCAAAATAAAAAAATTTAGAGAACAAGTTGTCAAAAATACAAGTTTAAAAAGTATCACTAGTAAATACCCTAAGTAATTAATATATATATATATAAATAGAATAGTAATTCCACAATTTTTTTATTTTCTCTTTTTTTATGCTACCAATCAACATAAAAGAAAAATAAAATATTTCATCCATCTTTTACTTTCTCTCACTTTCATTTTCTTTCTCTCTTATTTTCTTTTCTTTCTTACCAATCATAAGACAATTATTACGAGGCCTTGTTGCAAAAAGATTCATTCGACAATTGTCCAAAATTCACTAGAAATTCAGGGAAAACACGATAGCTGTCATCGCTCTGTTTTGCCTGATATGAGTTGTATGAAAAAACCCGAAATTTATGGACTTTCTAAGAAAACTCCACGTTTTCCACGACAACCAAAACCAATAACAGACAAGTGCCAGCGACCCTTCTTTACAGTTAGGCATTGCAGCGGATTCCGGACCAGGCCACACCAACATAATGATCAAGTCGGCAAGCCATTGTTGTGAAAGAAGGACCACAACTTTCAAGCTTTTAAAGTTAGACTGTAATTTTTTTTTTTTAATTAGATTAAAATAACAAAGTTTTCCAAGAAAAACTTTTGGATTAAAGGAAAATACACTCTTACTCTAAAGAAATGAGAACTTTACGGTAAGATATAAAAAAAGTAGATATTTATAAAATTCTAATCTTAATAATTAGATTTATATAATTTTTGTTTGTTTAATATAATATATATATATTATTTTGATATGAATTTTAACCAAATCATCTTTTGATAATGTGCATTGTTCGAAGAGAAATCCGTTAGTTAAAAAAAAAAAAAAATCACTTGGATAAAGGGCTTAAAAGAGTGACAAGTAAACCAGCAAAAAAAACAAAAACAATAAAAAGTAAAACAAGTAATGATAAGCGAATGGACCACCGACCTAAAATTCCAAATGCTCACAATTATTCAAAAAATAACAGAAAATGTGCACATGAGTATGATGTTAATGGTGACATTAAAGTTCACCTAAAAAATGGTGACATTAACCAACGAGAGAAAAGAAAATGCTGGCATTAAAGATTTCTCACATCACATCGATTCTGAAGGGGCTTGTATCGATTTTATTTTTTATTTTTTGTTTTTTCTGTTAAATTAATTCAATGAACTTGGGACTTTAAAAAAAGCGGAAAATGTTTCCAAAAAGAACTAACGGGAAAAAAAAGTTAGACTTTTTGATCGTTAGTTGAGTTTGAAAATTTTAAATTTGAATGAAAATTATCGAGAAAAGAAAAAAAATGTTAAATAAACTTCTTGACTCCATTTAGATCAAAAGTTTATTTCAAAAAGAAAAAAATTTCTTATTTTAAATGAAAAAGTTTTTTATTTTAAGAATAAGATGGTATTTGGATGTGTAAAAAATTTTCTTTTTGAAAACAAAAAGTTATTTGGAATAAGGAAAAATTATATTGGAAATTGTGTATGTGAAAATATATTAAAAATATTCATTTTCTTTTTTCAAAGAGATGCTGTACAAAAATAAATTTAAAAATAATATAGTTTTCTTTTTTAAAATAAGAGAATGTTGAAAAAAGTTGGAAAAAATATTTTTTTTGTAAAAATTTTCTAATTTTCCAATTAGATATATCATCCAAGCAAGGGGAGTTTTTCATGTGATCCAGATATAATTCGGATTAGAGGAAGATCAGATATCATGATTCACTGGTCAAACTATCTTTAACATTTTGAACTTATTATAATGGAGGAAAATGCAAAGAAGTTGATAGAGTTTCTTGTAGGACAAATTGTTCTTTTCTACCCATATTTTAGGCATTGTTACAAAATATCCTCTAAATTTTAATCTGTAACATTCTTTCTTCATGAATTTTACAAAAGTTTACAAATTTCTCTCTCAATTAAATTTTTGACAAAAAAATGCGCATAACACTCATTGGAAGTATGAGTTGTGGATACTAAATGAGAAACACTTATAAAGAAGTTAAAAGAGTAAGAATTGAGGTTGGTTGTCATCTTTTTTCAATAATTCTTTCTCACAGATAACTTCATAATTTTACACTTCATGAGGATATCTGGTGCCTAGAGTGCTGTCAACGTGTGCCATTTTATAATTCTATACTTAATAGGCCCGATCCTTCTAACGAGTGTTATGTGTATTTTTTTCATCAAAAATTTAATTGAGAAAGAAAATTTACATATTGTTTCAAAGTTCAGGTTAAATAATGTTATGAATTAAAGTTCAGGGGCATTTAGTGAGAAGACCTAAAGTTCAAGGGGGAAAAAGTGTAATATGTTCTTTCTCTTAGCAAGCCCTTCAATAAATTAGTAAATTGTTTAGTGATTACATGGATCAAATTTGAGGTTGGAGGTTGTAGATTTGGCTCAAGATTAATCAAGATTTCCTTTCTTGTTCCTTTGTTTGGATTAGGAGAAATGGAAATACTTTAGCTTTATACTCTGGCTCGTTGGGCTCTTTCTTCTCTCGTGGTGAGATCTCTTGGATCTCTTGCTATGCCTACGTCTGATTTTTCAAGCTTTGCTTTTTGGTTATGATTTGTTCTTCTGTTGTTTGAATGAAGCTTATTTACAAAAAATAAAAAGTTGTGAAATGATTAAACTGATTAAAAATAGAGAAGGGTTCCACTTCATTAATTTTACACAAAATTTTCAGGGATGTTAGAACTTAGAAAATATCTCACTATTTAGCTATGAAATTTTAAGGTCTTGTTTGGAAATGTATTTCAAACCTGTAATTTAAAATTTTGTAAAAAAAATATTGTAGTAAAAAAAATTGAAAAATGAATTTATAGCGTGAGTGTCAAGAAAAAGCTTGATTTCCAGCACTCACAAAAATTTGGTCAGTGTAACATCAACATCAGCAGTAAATAATTAATGCCACAAGGACACATAAAATAGTGCATGCCACCGAATTATCTCTGTTCAAAAAAATGAAATAAAAAGAAGAAATTTAAAAAATTTGGAAAATCAAGAATACACTTCACGCACGTGAGTTTCATGTGACTTTTCATTCGTGAACAAGCCCAAACCCAGGCCCAAAGCCCCATAGAATGTCAAGTCCACATTTCTCCACGGGAGAAAGAAGTAAATAATCGGGACCGTTTGGATGATGGGTTTAAACTTAAGGATTAAACTCAAATTTTTATCTTTTTCTGAAAAAATTTTTATCTTTTCTGAAAATGTTTTTTATCTGTTCTAAAAAGTCAACACAAATTACTATTCAAACTTAAAAATTTTAACTCAAACTCATTTACCAAACGGGCCCTTAAAATAGATAGTAGATTTCTAAAATATTTAAGGCCACTTGGGACGTCATCTTAGGATGATATTTTATTATTTGGATTTTCAAATTTTAATTCAAAATTAAAATTTTCTCTCATTTTTATTTTTAAAAAACTCAAATTTTTAAGAGTTCATAATTTTCTCATTTCAATTTGAAATGAGATGATGTTTATGTCAAAATGCTCGTATCGGCAAGATGAACAAAACAAGTTTCAATTGAATTATTTTATTTTTTTAATACATTTCAAAATTTTAAACTATTTTTTATATTATAGAATTTTTTCAAAAGTTTTCCCTCCAAACACACCATTCCAACTCAATTTTCAAAACACCAAATGTCTCTTCAAACGGGCCCTTAACAGTAATAATAAATTTATCATGTAAATAATTTATTTATATTTTATAAATATGTTATTTATTTAGTAAATTTATCATCTACCTATTAAATTTTTTATTTACATCGAATATTTTAAAAGAGGAAAGTACCTGAATGACACATATTTAAAGATGATTGAACTAATATAGCACAAAAAAATTAATATTAGATCAATATAATACAAAATTAAACAAAAATTATTTAAAATTTTTGTGATGTTGATTAATAGATAAAATAAAATAATCATTTAGATAATTTTCTCTATTTTTTAAAACCTTACTGTTTACTTTAATTATTTTCATAAAAACATTATTTACTCTAATTTCCATTTCTTTTGTCACGTAAAGTGATAGGAAAGAGTGACTGAAAATTCACCCACCAAATCATTATATTCATTTATTACTATTTTATCTTAAAGTAAAATTACAAAGAAATTGTGGTTGTAGATTTGACAGTAATTACACACTTGACTCTATTATAAGATGTAAAATTCAAATTCCTTTCCTCAATTAAAGAAAGACATTAAAATCCAATAACAATCATGCATACCCCATGTTAACTATAACTATAATAGTATTTTTTTTTTAAGAAATAAAAAACACATATTTCTAGTTCGAAAGATGATATGAAAGAGGTTGTAAGCGTAATCTGAAAGTACTATTATACATAACTTTATCCTTAAGCTTGACTTTAGCTCACCGGTTGAAAATGAAAATTTTAAGTTGAAGTTAGCTAATTTTTAAAAAATTAATTATAAATTTTGTTGACTTTTCAGAATAAGATAAAAACTGAGATAAAAAAAATATAGTTTAGTTAGAGTTAAACTTTAATGCCAAATGAATCCTAAGTTTTAAAAAGAACATATGTATGGAATTGTAAATATTGGTTTGGGAAAAAGAGTTAAAGAAGAGGAAGGTGCCAAACATGCGTTTAGGAAATCAAGCAGGAAAAGTAATTGTAGTCTGTAGACATGGTTTTGAGGTGTTTGTTTATTATTATTATTTTTTAAGACAAGTCATAAGAATTCTTTTTATTACTTAGTTTTCTTAGTTAATTTCAATTTTATCAAAATTAAAATCAAAGTGGGGTATCGAGGGTAGAGGGTTAATTGGGAATTTAAAATAATAAACATAAAAAGAGAATTTTTAGATCTTCATTTATAGAATATTCATTAAATTTGAAGTACTCATAAATTTAATGAGTGCAAATATAATTACTCAAAAGGGAAAATTGCACCATATGTTATGTTTGTAAACGTGAATTGAAAAATAGCAAAATTTTAAAAATATTTTAAGAAAGACACAATGTA